>CANNZV010001299.1:0-166812 GCA_947561585.1 Caprella mutica | reverse complement strand
ATCCCAGTGACTCTTTTCTCTGATAGTACATCATCACAGTGACTCTTTTCTCTGATAGTACATCATCACAAAGACTCTTTTCTTTGATAGGACATCATCACAGTGACTCTTTTCTCTGATAGTACATCATCCCAGTGACTCTTTTCTCTGATAGTACATCATCACAGTGACTCTTTTCTCTGATAGTACATCATCACAGTGAATCTTTTCTCTGATAGTACATCATCCCAATGACTCTTTTCTCTGATAGTACATCATCACTGTGACTCTTTTCTCTGATAGTACATCATCACAGTGACTCTTTCCTCTGATAGTACATCATCCCAGTGACTCTTTTCTCTGATAGTACATCATCACATTGACTCTTTTCTCTGATAGTACATCATCACAGTGACTCTTTTCTCTGATAGTACATTATCACAGTGACTCTTTTCTCTGATAGTACATCATCACAGTGACTCTTTTCTCTGATAGTACATCATCACAGTGACTCTTTTCTCTGATAGTACATTATCACAGTGACTCTTTTCTCTGATAGTACATCATCACAGTGACTCTTTTCTCTGATAGTACATCATCACAGTGACTCTTTTCTCTGATTGTACATTATCACAGTGACTCTTTTCTCTGATAGTACATCACCACAGTGACTCTTTTCGCTGATAGTACATCATCACAGTGACTCTTTTCTCTGATAGTACATCATCACAGTGACTCTTTTCTATGATAGTACATCACCACAGTGACTCTTTTCGCTGATAGTACATCACCACAGTGACTCTTTTCGCTGATAGTACATCATCACAGTGACTCTTTTCTCTGATAGTACATCATCACAAAGACTCTTTTCTTTGATAGGACATCATCACAGTGACTCTTTTCTCTGATAGTACATCATCACAGTGACTCTTTTCTCTGATAGTACATCATCACAGTGACTCTTTTCTATGATAGTACATCACCACAGTGACTCTTTTCGCTGATAGTACATCACCACAGTGACTCTTTTCGCTGATAGTACATCATCACAGTGACTCTTTTCTCTGATAGTACATCATCACAAAGACTCTTTTCTTTGATAGGACATCATCACAGTGACTCTTTTCTCTGATAGTACATCATCACAGTGACTCTTTTCTCTGATAGTACATCATCACAAAGACTCTTTTCTTTGATAGGACATCATCACAGTGACTCTTTTCTCTGATAGTACATCATCCCAGTGACTCTTTTCTCTGATAGTACATCATCACAAAGACTCTTTTCTTTGATAGGACATCATCACAGTGACTCTTTTCTCTGATAGTACATCATCCCAGTGACTCTTTTCTCTGATAGTACATCATCACAGTGACTCTTTTCTCTGATAGTACATCATCACAAAGGCTCTTTTCTTTGATAGGACATCATCACAGTGACTCTTTTCTCTGATAGTACATCATCCCAGTGACTCTTTTCTCTGATAGTACATCATCACAGTGACTCTTTTCTCTGATAGTACATCATCACAGTGACTCTTTTCTCTGATAGTACATCATCCCAGTGACTCTTTTCTCTGATAGTACATCATCACAGTGACTCTTTTCTCTGATAGTACATCATCACAGTGACTCTTTCCTCTGATAGTACATCATCCCAGTGACTCTTTTCTCTGATAGTACATCATCACATTGACTCTTTTCTCTGATAGTACATCATCACAGTGACTCTTTTCTCTGATAGTACTTTCCATACTCCAAATCAATGAATCTGCTTCATTTCCTCTAGTTCTATGAGCTTCACTCTAGCGTATCATTTAGCTTCACGTTACAACATTGGCAGTGTAAGGCTACCATCCGTTGGTTCATCCCTTTGCCCGTCAATCGGAACAGTTCTTCCTCCTCTCCGGCCTTTAGTGACTTTGCTCAGCTCCGTGGACTGAATTCCCTGACTTTGAACTTCAGTAAACAGACACAAACTCAAAGCTACTCGCATAATTAAATTGATTGCTCATGAACTCTCATCATCAATCGGAGTGAGTGAATATGGTATGTAATGAACATTTCAAATCATGTGCCAAGGTATGTTTGATTGAAAGCAATGTTTTGAATTACTGAAGCAGAATAATTTGTATAGTTGATTGAAGGTATATTGATGATGACACTGTGTTTTTTACGCACTTATATTCACAATAGTTAAACCTACCCATGGCAAAATAACTGAGAAGTAATTTTTGTACATTACAAAACACAATGTTATAATTAGTGAAAAGCCTATATGCATAAAATTATTGTTTCGATATAATTCGATTGAATCCATTAAACCAATAAAAAAATCAACGACACTGGTGATGTAAATTTCACCAAGAATATTCATATCCTCGTGTCGTGTTTAGTGTATTAGCTTCCTGTGCTGAGGAACAGGGTTATATTCCCAGTGATGAATTTGAATTCTTAAACTTCGAATAAGTTTTTTCTTTATATTTCTCTTCTCATTCTCACTTTAAGTATCGCTGTATTCTTTGATTTATTTCAAGTAAGTAATGAAATGTATACAAAATACAATGTATTACATCATTATTTTATAATAAATTATTCTGAAAGGTCATGTTTCCAGATAATGCAATAATCAAATGGAGCGTCTCCAAACATTACAGAGTTTCCTTTTCTTCAAAAGACATTTTTTCTCTGCCATATCCGTAGAATAGCGAGCGCTAAAATAACCATTTTGCAAATGATGCGCGAATTCGGTGAGAGCTCAATATTATTGTAAAACACACACCCGGAACAAATGAGCTTCTTTTATCTGCAGAAAAGAGTTTTGCAGAGGAGTGGGAGAGGAGTGGGAGAGGAGTAAGAGAGGAGTGAGAGAGGAGTAAGAGGAGTGGGAGAGGAGTAAGAGGAGTGAGGGAGGAGTAAGAGGAGTGAGAGAAAAGAGTGAAGGAAGAGTGAGACTGATTATAAATTATAAAGTTTATTTATAATTTAAGTGAAAGTTTATTTTGTCTGAGATTATGTTTAAATATTTGTTATAAATTTAAATGAGTCCAGAATTAGGATGAAGTGATATTGCTTTTCCATAAAAATTTTTGAATCAACTCCTCAGGTTTCAAAATGATTTCCTCTAGGTTTCTAAATTCCAAAATATATCCATATTACTTCTTATATTCTTAGTTCTTATGTTTTAAAAATCGTAGCCTCAAACGGAGGCTAATCGTTTTTTTTTAAATTGGTTGTGAAATAATCAGCTTTGTTACTAAGTTGCTATGTAGATAATCACTAGAGCCCGGATTTCTATGCCCTTTCAATCTAGGTGAAATAGCACTTAAAACTATCCAAAATATGCTCTTAAAAATATGCTTTATAGCTCATATCTATGCTAAATATGCCGATATAAATTGACTGGTTATACCTCAAATAACGTTTTCTCTATCCAAAAATATTAAAAACATGCCGTATGAGTCAAATGGTAGACTTAATTATGTATACTTTTCTTTAATTTTGAGGTTGTAAGGTATATGATGTTGAATAATGTTTCCCGTTTCAAATGGAAAATTATAGAAGTGCATTTTTTGTAATTATTAAAATGGAATTGGAAATCGAACCACAATTTGTGCATCGCATTTTTATTAATATATTTCAATTAAATAATATAGCAACAAATAACCATAAACGATAATTTCTCAGATTCTCAGTTCTACTAAGAGACAGCTAAAGTTTCATTAATATCTAACAAAATATTAGAACAAGAAAAATTAGTCTCTATATAACGATATATGGTAAATAATGAGATTTAATTATTTATTCATCTAACTAGATAAAAATAATAGTAGCTATATTTAGAATATAAATAATTTTAAGTTTTGAAAAGCGATAATTCATATTTATTCTAAGAGTTGCAATCCAGGATCATTTGCTACAATACGGTTGGTATCATGTTGGCATCATCCTCATTCAAATCTACCAAATTTACACTCTTTTACGCCTATGTTTCGCTGTTTTAAACTGCGATAAAGCATTTGATTTCTTGTAGCTACTCAGCTTCACATTGCATGGCTTGAATTTCAAAACAACGCATTCATTGCATAACACCCAAATTCATCAACCAAATTTCGTATCATGACGTTTTCAGGCCGCTTAACTTTGGGTATTATTAATTAATGAGTTGTTAAGACTACGAGGACTTGGAACTAAATGACTTGCTAAAATATTACAACAGCAAAAAAACTGTAAATAGAAAATGGAGCAACTGTAGCATAAACTTTAATTTCTCTTAAATAGAGTTTTGCATGCTGTAGCATAGACAAAAATATCCTTTAATAGAATTTTATATGCTTTGTATGCAAAATAGGTTAATGCCTATAAAGCATAGATCATTTATGCTTTTATAGCTTTCTATGCTGTTATTCTGTTAGAGCATAGAAATCCGGGCTCTAATGATCACATTGCAAATTATAACACTATCTTTGATCTAAAACACTGCAATGATTCAAGACACTCAAGTTTTATTATTTCTGTTCTTCGTCTTATCTCTTAGAGGAATTCTCTGCAAACAGAGAAAAAGCAGAAATTTTAAGCGTGAATTTGAGGGGGGAAAAATTGGAGTGAATCTCTCCTCTTCGGTAAATATTTAGTTAGCTTTTATTTATCCCTCAGGTTTTTAGTCTCAAACCACCAAAAGAAAAAGGAACTGATAGTCGCCATTTATTGGGTAATTGATGCTCTGTAGTTAGGGTCTGATTGTTATTATTTCACTGATTAGTGATTTAACAACAGAATTATGAGTAGTAAAATTGAATAGTTTAAGAGAATATAATACAGAAATATTCTCTCTGAAAAATAATATTGGAAATTGATTTGTAAGCTGAAAGTCAATCGAAAGTTTCGGTTCATAATTTCCGTGTTTTGAAAAATGTTTACTGAAAATATTCCGGAAAAGTTTGAACTTTTTAAAAGGAAACGCGGTTGGAGTTTTTCGAAAGGAAAGTAACTAACTTCAATGTCAAATGGTAGTAAAGTAAGTAGATTTATACAGTTATTTACTAAAATATTTGTAGTAAATTGAAGTACTAATGATATGTAGCTAAAATAATTTGAATTTATTGCCAGGCTTCCATAACAAATACTATAATTACTTAATGACAGAGTCTTCACATTCGGATTTTTCATACTATTAAAAAATTCTTCAGTTTATATCATAAATTAATGAAAAATATTTTAATTATCTTTTTTTTTCTAATAGTCTACGGTTTTTAGACTGATGAATTCAAATACCATTTTTATTTTTCGAAGTGTAGTTTGAATTTGTGTACTCAACATCCGAAGTCAATCTACTTCATTGCTAACATTCAAACTATTCAAATGAGGCCAGTAATCACTAAAAACTAAATCTTCCATTAAATTACACAAGCACCGGCCACTCGTCTCGAATCATTTCCAACTACTAAAATACTCCTCTGCAAGATGGGAATACTCCTCAGGATTACCATCAGGAATCTAATATTCCAGGGATTAAATGTTGATGGATCTTATAGAGATCTGCCGTCTATCAGGCTAATTGGAATTGATGTGTGCCGTGATATATAAATATTTTAATGGAATTTAGGAGTCTTCAGTTAAATGAATTTATAAGCTATATATAGAATCGAAATCGTAAGAATATGATTGAAATTATATTCAATACAATTTTAACCAATTATCTGTTCGAACTAAATTATGATAAGTGTATAATATATATCATTGAAAAATAATTAATATTCGAATTAATTATCACACTATTGTTTTCATATTAAACAATTTTTCATTCCAATTTAAACAATTCAAAACAATCCATCAATTACATCAATTAAGCGACGAAAGCGAAGAAATTGACACAAAACAAGATGGGATATAATAACTAAACACTTCACTATTAATTCCTAATATCATATTACTATCTACACAATAATATTCAAAGAGAAAATTAATTGCTATGTCATTCATCAGAGGCTGAGCGAAATAATTGAATCAAAAGCTATAATTTGACATTTAGCTTCATCTGGAAATTAAATACATAGCAATACTGTAAATTATGTAACAGTAATAATATATATAATATAAAATTGGAAAGAAAACATCACAGCCATTCTGTAATCGAATTTAAAATTAGATTATATTATTTTTCATTTATTTTCATATATTTATCATAAGTAATTAGCGCCACCTGTCTTATTAATTAGAAACCAAATTCTAGAGATTTCACCTCATGGGTTTCAGTTTAGTTTTGGACATGCTAAAGTAAACACCTAAAAATCTGTGCCTATAGTAACTGTGTTCCCCAAATTAGGTAAGAGTTATTTGTGTGTAATATTTTGTTAATAATTTGTTGAGAATAGCGTTAGCGCTATACTCTTTTTTAGGTTTTATGCTTTATTAGTGTTCAGTTCACCCTATCGTGCTAACGCTAAAAATTCCTATCCTGTCCTACGGCCTTCAAATCTGAATTTCAATCTTTAATTTGTGTGCTATTTTGAATCCTTCTAATTTCTTTTGTTTGTCTATAAATTCTCTTAAAAAGTTTGCGATTTGAGTTAGTTCAAAATGCAACTTTTATTTCTATCATTATTTTCCATGTTTAAATTTAAAACCTTTATTTTGTCATAGATTTGTGTAATTTGTTTATTATGTTATTTCAAAGTTAGTTTTGTATCTACTTGCAGGTACCGTTTTGTTCGTTACCCTTCAATAATTCAAAACTACAAATCTACAAAGGCATTTAACTCCATCCTCATCCCTTCAACAATTAATAAAACGCGTTATCTAAAATGAATAAAAAAGAACACAGAATTTGAGGCCAGAATAAATAGCAAGGCGAAGTATAAAAAATATTAATCCACTAAATTTGTCGAGTGCGATTACACATTCTTAGTAACTTTATAAGACATTGTCTGTTGAAGAGTAAAGTGTCTCTCTAGTCTGAAACGAATTCTATTTATTTGAAAGCCATTTTATTTTTCTTAGTACGTCATCTTAACGCTTTGTGATATGAAATGGTAACCAGTCTATTAGGTACAAGTACGTACTATTGGCTCAAGAAACATGTTAAACATGTGAGTAACATGTTAAACATGTGAGTAACATGTTAAACATGTGAGTAACATGTTAAACATGTGAGTAACATGTTAAACATGTGAGTAACATGTTAAACATGTGAGTAACATGTTAAACATGTGAGTAACATGTTAAACATGTGAGTAACATGTTAAACATGTGAGTAACATGTTAAACATGTGAGTAACATGTTAAACATGTGAGTAACATGTTAAACATGTGAGTAACATGTTAAACATGTGAGTAACATGTTAAACATGTGAGTAACATGTTAAACATGTGAGTAACATGTTAAACATGTGAGTAACATGTTAAACATGTGAGTAACATGTTAAACATGTGAGTAACATGTTAAACATGTGAGTAACATGTTAAATATGATATTATTATGTTAAATATGCGAGTAACATGTTTAACATGTGAGTTACATGTTCATTAGGTTTGCAGTTTCCGTCATTTTGTTTTGATATTAATAATGAGAAATGTTACAAAGTAAAACACACAGTGTCAAAAACTCCTACTGCCAAATAGTCACTATTGTATTATATGTTAATAAAAATAACTTTTGAAGATAAACATAAATTAAAGAATAGAAATCATTAGTGAATAACAAATAGTGTAAGCATTTCAACTGCTCATCAGTTCACTAAACCTTACAATCATGATGGATTATTTGGGAGGTCATTCATCTCAGAAAGAGGCTCAACACGTTCCAAAGGTAGAATAAATCATCCGTACCTAATGGGCTGTAAAGTAGATATATTTTTGGCTACATTTAGGATGATAAGGACTGTTTCTTCTTCGCATACTTTGAAATTATTATTTAACAGTTGAGCTACCAAGAAGGTAATTTACTGCTTTTTACTTTTCAAATATTTGTATTTCTTAAATTATAATTAGTTGATAGTTTTTTACAAATGTTAGAAAAGTAAAAAACAGTTAAATTTTCTGCTTGAAGTTCTAGTGTTAGAAATAATATAATGAGATGGATTCAAAGTAGACAGCAATCTCTATTTTATAATTTTTATTCATGACACTCTAAGTTTTGATAGTTAGGGATTCAATGAAGTACTTTAAAAGTATTCATTATTTTTTAGGTCCACTGCTGAGATTTACAGATCCAATTTACCTCAAAAAAAATTCCAAGTCACTTATAGAAGCTTACCTAATATCAATTACAGATTTTACTGTAAAATAAGTCTTTATAGACAACGATTGCCATACTTTTTCAAGCAAAGTATGCCTACTAAGGTTCAATCCCCGAATGAATAAACAATTAGCGGCAATTGTAGCTTATAATGCCTCATTTTTTGGTGCACAGGCTGGCCGCTGTAATTTTTCCTGTAGTCAATACATTCAATCCAGTGTTATCCTTTTATTTATAAGATAAAACAAAATTCATGTCGTGTGAATCAATTACTATAGGCGTTACTCAATATATAAATTAAATCCATTCTACATATGATATTTCCTAAATATAATATATATACGCTCCACCTCCATCTCCAACACTTTAAGTGAATTAAGGTGAGTTCATAGAGGATATACTTTTGCCCCACCTTAATCTTCTATGGCTCTACCTCATCTCACACTCTGGACATCACTTAGACAACCTCTGGACATTCTTCAACCTAATTTGCCTCTCCTTTCCAACAGATGAAACCATACACACATTACAGGGATACACTCCAGTGTATCCCAGTGTATCCCTTTGATAGCATTTCAAAACTCCAAACAACTAATTAAAGGCATTGTACTCCAATTACCTGTAGAGAGCACTTGACACTTCCATAACAAGACACAATGAAATTAAACCCTAGGGGAGTGAAGTGAATTAATAATAGAAATGGAGTTGAAAGTTTTCGTAATTAAATGTCATGAAACATCCATTAGGTAGTTAAATTATAATTAGATTTTAATATGATAGATAAGGATACATCGTACGTTTAATTGGAACTCACGCTAGTTTTCAGCTTATTTATTTAATGATTAATTCCATTTATATTTCAAACATTTATATTTCATAAATTATTATTGGTGTTTACTGGATTTTTTTCGATTTTTATTCATTGAAAAATTTTCATTATACTAAAAATATAAAAAATCAAGTATCTACCAATAATAATTTATGAGACACAAGTGTTTGAAAAGTAAAAAGCAGTCAAATAAACTGCCTGGTAGCTCTAATATTAATGGCGTGACCTCTATAACAGAGGAATGAAGGCCTCTAACAGAATAGCATGCGTAGTGTCCTCATTATCAGGCAGAGATTGCTCTTCAAACAGACCCATGCTAATTTATTTTGTTTGACTGCTGATGATATATCACTTCACATGGCAAACCATTTAACGGTAATTTAGAGCTAGATGATTGTACTGTCAAATGAAGTTAAGTTTTATATGCTAGTGTTTCAAATTGATTGTTGGTTCTAGGTTCTTTCGCCGAAACACTTGCGCCGCACGACCCTTTCGCCGAATGACACTTTTGCCTAAGAAAGGACAATTATTTACCTAAATACGGTATACTTCTTTTACATTAGAAAAACAGTAAAGTATACATTTTGTTACTATCAAACCTGGCCAAATGAAACCTCCTGAAAATAAATATTTCATTCTAAAATGATCTGAAAATTAATTTTAAATTAACGAGAAATATTACATGTGTCTATAATGTTTGAATAATCTTATCCTTGGTTAACGACTAACAAATAGAAACTGAATCATTATTGATCCACTTACAAATAAATTCTGTTTTTATGTATGTTTTCTATGCCTAGATTTGTCTTTTTCTATATTTAGAATTTTTCTTTTTATATTCAAATTTGAACATTTAAACATTTAAATTTTCTCTGTCTATATTTAATATTTTTGGTCTATATTTAATTTTTCAAATATTCAATTTTTTATACCTATTTCTGTATTTTATACTATTTAATCTATATTAATACTCGATTTCTACTACCACGCTGACTTCCATTTCTATCACGCTGTATTTGAATAACATCGTTTCTGTCAAATATTTTTTCTATTTCCTATATTCAGATTTTCTATATTCAGATTTTTAAGTTTATTTTCAATTTGTAGTCGTTAAGGTTAGTTAAATTACGTAAAATTAGATTTGTAATAAATCTCCAAGCTATTCTGCATTATAGTTTTTAAATATTATCAATCTATTAGAATATGTATAACCATCTTATATACCCTTTTCACTCACCATCATTTGAGGATATCGTGTGGTGGTCGGTGAGCAGACGAGAAGATCTATCAGAAGAACTCTTAGAAACTTCTGGAGAGATTTCATCTCTGGAAATCTCCACGGCGGCACTCGCCGAAGACTCGGAACTTTTACCGCTTTCATTTAGGCTCTCATAAATTTGTGTATTGGTAATAACTTCCCCCTCGATAGTGTGTAAATCACCATTCAGTTCAGAAGTTTCGACACCAGCTTTCTCTTTGCTGTCTACAGGCTCCGTATGCTGGTCAATAACTTCACCAATAATTACACTTTCGGTTGATGCTACGGCAGTTGTTGAAGATGACGAATGGACACTCTTTTTGAATAAGTTTTCGGCAACACCATTTGCATAACAAACTACAAAATGAATCCATCTATTTATTATAAGAACATCTACTCAATTGATACTATCAAAAAATGCATTTCCTCCAACTCTAAATATTTTGCGAAAAAGATAATATAAAACTGTGAAATGAACTGACAAATTAGTTCCCAAGCTTCTCTACGAATTATAGTCGGAATATCAAGGAGTAGATTAATCAGTCTAAGGAATAACGAAGTCGTAGAGGGTGTGTTCCAGAGAGATAAATTACACAGTTAAATTCTAAAGCTACGATCGGTATAATTTAGTTGCAATTGAAGGAGGTGAAGGATTGGAAGATAACGTTATCTTAAAAAGCAGCAAGAATGATTTAATAATACGTACAATGTTTATCCTTACAAAAAGAAGAGGATTAATGTTCAACACTTTTCACTTTTTTAATATTTGAAAAAAGTCACAAAGATTTCAAAATCTTTGGTCGCTGTTCATGGGAATATTTTGGGTTGAAAGAAGATCGGAACCAATAAGGCGAAGGCTATCTGTCTTGATCCTTTTTCAAGAGGAGGATATTCATCTAACAAAGTAAATACTACATATATATCGAAACGAATTAATCCCCTCCGTTGTTCTCGTTAGTTACACTGGTATTCGTAAAACAGTGATTATATATCATTGCTATTCCAATTAAAAAGAGCAAATTGTGCATAAAAGTCTGATTGGATGTTTTGATGACTAACCAGTTGGCGAGGCTTTTTCTTCCGGTACATCTCACACTATTAGCATACAACAGCAAACCTTTTGAAGTTATCTTTGCGTTGGTTTTTATCGGGCAGATGAAAGAGAGTGAAATGTCCTGGTGTTCTTTTCCAGAATTATTTTCGTGAAATCCTTTTTAGCTTCAATAACTGTGATGAATCGTTTTAAAGATTCAAATAAGTTAAGTCAAATGAAATATAGCATATAATTTAAACTAGATATTACATTAAAATGTATTTTAAAAGAATAAGAAATTAACATTCACACGAAAAAGTAAATAATGAAACACGTTGGAAAACTGTTCGTTTAGAAAAAATTTTCACAGTATTACGATATGTATTTAAAAAAATAAGTAATTTAAATTAAGTAGCAAAATATAATATTTTACGTATATTAATATAACCTAGTCCAATTAACTTGATTTAAAGCATATCCTTGAAGTATATCTTGATTTAAAGCATATCTTCACAATTTTAAATATCTTTTTCTCAGCATGCAAATGTTGCCAATGCTCAAAATGATAACATTCCAATCTTGAGTTCTTTGATAGTCTCTTATGCAGCCAAACTGCCTACTTGAGTGCCCCTAAATCTCGTGAGGAACAAGAAAAGCTCTCCTTCATTTACTACGAGGCCCTTAAGCTGATGTACTTCTTTTCACAGAGATGATTCAATGTCCTGAATGGAGGAGCATTCATTGCATTCGGTTGCGCTTTTTCAAGTTATCATCCTACATTGAGTGTCAACTATGGTTATTATACTGAGACCAATAGGAGCATTATGCATGGTTTTTTATATTCATTTTTTTGTACATTTAATCACGTGTGAGACAGCTATATAAATTATGAGAGGTAATTAATTTGTCTAAACATTAAAGAAATGCAGTAAAAGAAAACGTAAAAGTACGATAAATAATTATTGTAAAGATCAGTAAATTCTTAATCTTTATAAGATCTAATAGATCAAGTTTATAATATCTGTAACTATTGCTGTTGAAATACTTTTTAAATATATTAAATCAGTTCATAGTTAAGAAACTATGTAATTGAATAGTAGAATTCAACCTAATGCAAACTATACAATCATTCATTATAAAAATTAAAATTGCGCTTTGCACTCTAATAATAATATCGGTTTGCAAATTAGGTGGTATTTTCACACATTCTTTATATAATTATGTTTTAAGATATTTTACTGATTACTTTCCTTGGTAAATAATAATTCAATTTTAATACTTATAGTATACCTATAAATAAAGAATCCCTCTGTACTTCTAGCAATAAATTACAAGAAGAAGAACTCGCATACTCTGACTACAGGGATGGAATAAATCAACTGGCAAGTGACTTATATAAAGTTATATTATACTGCAGTGTAAAACGGGAGATAGAGTTGCAATAATTAATTTGATATTTTACTTCTTGTATGAGACTACTTATAAAACCACTAAGTTCTAATGCCAAAATTAATAGTATATACAGAGATCATTATCAGTTGTCAGAAAATAATTTGAAATCTACTATAAGTAACACATCGCTCTTTAAATTCAATAAAGTAATTTTTCTAATAAAATCTAATTTAATTTAGAAATTACATAGCTATATCATTTCGTATTAGTAATTGTATATTAATTTTTATACGAAATGCCTTATATTTATTCAATTGGATAACCTGTCTTGTGAACGAACAGGAATATTCAGTATTTTACTGTCATCACCCCGCAACTATAATTTTAATGAAACAAATATATATAATTTTTTCCAAGTATCGAACATTTATTTTTTGAAACTAAGAAAAATATTTTTACCCACCAAACAACATTTTCTTCACAATAACAAGAAGCAAGCAACATCAAAGATTCATCAAGAAATGCACCAGCGGAGTAGGTACAAGTGCAAGCAGCGAACTCTTTGAAAAAGGTTACAACTAAGTTCAAGGGGTAATGCTTCAGTCCGACTCTGAAGGTTAAAATTACTCACTAACTTTTAATGAGTTACTTCAGTAAGTTAGGAACTTTAATTCCTCGAGAAATATCTGAGTTCTTAGAATTAGGATTGAGTTTTGAGGTTCTATTAGATATTTTAGAGGACTAAAAGGGAACTTCATTCTATTTTTGATCCTTTTATTATTGCAACAAAAATGTATTTATTATATATTTTTTAAATGATAGGTTAAACGATGATTATATGATAGATTCTTTTAACGACTTTTATGTTTATTATTCATTGATAATTTCTTTATCAATTATCAAACTAAAACATTCATCTACGGTGGAGAAAGCGGGTTCAAGAATCAAGAAACATTATAGACGAAGGACCAACAATGGAAGTCAAACAAAAATTAAAATCCCAAAAATAGGCTTTAAAATCAGAACACACTCCCTATCTCTACCTACCTATAAAGTTACGTTAGGGCCATAAAAGCTTAAGAAGGAACCTATATCCCAAAAATAAATTTATCTTTACTTATAGCATGGCTAGGCTTAGGTAGAGTCAACACCGCGACAATTTCACAGTAATATTACTAAAAAATATAATAAAGATATCCTCCATCCTTAAATCAGATGATTAAGTTGACTATTCTAACAATATATGAAACAATGTATTCTTAAAATGATTGAAATAAATTAACAAACATTATAAAAACAATTGGCAGTTACCTGTTATCTAAGTATATTAATTAGAGTATATCTATATAATGAATTAGGAAGGACAAAAGATAGAGCCCTGAGGTACCTGCCACATCATTACGACGCTAATGACTCTAATTACATTATAAAACAAGTGACATTTACCTGTTATTTAGTTTATTAAATAGAGTAAATAGTGAATTAGGAAGGACATAAGATGAGGTACCTACCTAGTCTAGGAGAGCATCTCTCATTTAAAGCCACATCATTACGACGCTAATGACTCTAATTACATTATAAAACAAGTGACATTTACCTGTTATTTAGTTTATTAATTAGAGTAAATAGTGAATTAGGAAGGACATAAGATGAGGTACCTACCTAGTCTAGGAGAGAATCTCTCATTTAAAGCCACATCATTACGACGCTAATGACTCTAATTACATTATAAAACAAGTGACATTTACCTGTTATTTAGTTTATTAATTAGAGTAAATAGTGAATTAGGAAGGACATAAGATGAGGTACCTACCTAGTCTAGGAGAGAATCTCTCATTTAAAGCCACATCATTACGACGCTAATGACTCTAATTACATTATAAAACAAGTGACATTTACCTGTTATTTAGTTTATTAAATAGAGTAAATAGTGAATTAGGAAGGACATAAGATGAGGTACCTACCTAGTCTAGAAGAGCATCTCTCATTTAAAGCCACATCATTACGACGCTAATGACTCTAATTACATTTTACAAACGAGAACAGATTCAGCCACTGAAATTAGGGCGATAAACATCAATAGAATGGTGGCTGGAAAGGGAGGATAATCTCATTAATAGTAATTCATTATAATTGATTGATTAATTCAGGAATTTTTAAAAATTTACTTATTAATTCTTTCAAAAATCCTTTTGGAAAATCTCTTACGAGTTTTTTTTATATATCCTGGTAATAAACTTAGGTACTCCATATTTACAAAATCTTTAAATGCTTCTGACTCGCATTTTTTAGGGATAACATTTTTATTATTGTGTTTGTGACGCTGACAGACAGCTGTCGGATGCAGCAGTGATGGACTATTTACCATTGGTGAATAAAATATATGCTTTTTTATCCGTCGGATATCGTACTTACGTTAACGAAAACTATTGATTGAAAAAATGATATAAAGGCATCTGCCAAATATAGTATATTTTTTTTGATATTTGTTATAAGATGTTCAAACAAATATAAAATATAATATTCCTATAATATAATTATCTAAAGAATATGATTTTTATCCCAAAGTTTAAATTTTTATTATCTTATTGAATGGTTGTAGTTCGCGAAGAAAAATCAGATAAAAGTGTTCTGACTAAAAGTGTTTTGTTAGCAGTAAGATGTAAAACAATATTGAATTAACTTTTTATCTTTCTTAGGTCAGTTTAAACTGCAGTTGAACAGATATAATATTTCAATAAACAATTCTTATGAATAAAGATAAATTACATTATTGCTTTCTTAACTCAATTAGATTAATATTAATTTGCGTGTTCGGCTCTATAAGAGTGATAAAAGATTTATCCTGGATAGAGATTTCGACTGAAAATTAATTAGTTAAAATGTGCTCGATTTGGTTGTCGTGTCGTTTTCTCTTTTTCTTTTTGTTCTAAAAAACAGATAAAATTACAAAGGAAGACACCTGAGCTCTCAGAGATAACAAATTAACCGATAATTAGGGAACGGGGAGCAGGAAATTTGATGAGGAAATTAATGTGTGGTGGGTATAGGAGACTGGAGAAATAGCATGAAGAGGTGAGATTGTATGGACAAAATGTAGTGTACACTGAGAATAAATTGGTTAGTCAACCTGACTCATCCCTTGAGTCAAGACAGCCAAAACTCCAATATTGGAGTCTTTTTTCACTGACTCTATCTGATAATGAATTAGGAGTCAATATGAAATTTGCTTTTGAGTAAAATATTACGATGAGTCAAATTTACTCACATTTTTGAGCTTTTTTTTGACAATCTAAAAACTCAAATTTTGAGTCAATTTGAATCGATTTTTTTCTTCAATAGAATGATGAAAATATAATAGATAAATTGAAAGAAAATGATATCTGATAGCATATTTCATTGGTTGTAGATAAATCAACCCCAATGAGAATTAGTAACATATGCGACCGAATTACAGTCAGAGTTGAAGGTTAATTTGATTTTTATTATAAATGACTTATACTGCACATAATATAACAGAAAAGAACAAAAGCAGAGAACATATGGATTTAAATTTTTATTGATAAATCCTTTCATCTAATTAAATTATTCAATAAAGAAGAGATGACGTCAATATATTTATAAGCTACAATACCGAATTCATATTACAATACATTTTTATTATATTGATCAGAAGTGGGTGCAGTAGAATACGGAATAGAAAATTTAAAGATTCTATAACCAGCTGTTCCTATTAATGATAATATTGTAAAAAGAAAAGCACATCAGTTAAAATGTGCATCTGATGCTATAAAGTTCTTCACCGGTTTAATGTATGGCATGTCCAAAATTCATAGAGATAAGAGTCCCCTAACGTCCAATATTATCATCAATAGGCACAGCAGGCTATAAAATGTTCTTCATCTATATTCAACTCGGCTCACTCTAATCAATGTACTGGTCAGGATAATTTCTCTTTTGTTTTAGATATTACTAACACTCTCTGTTTGCTTAATAATATTTTTGTCTCCCAAATATGTCACACAGTTAGTCATATTTTTCTTAATATTCTTACAACTGTCATATTTATAGTAATATAAACAAATAACAATATTCCCCTGGTGGGCAAATTATTACAAATGTGTTGCCGGTTGTTGTTTTTCTGTGTATTTTTGGCCCCTTTATTTTATCTGTGACTCTTATTAGGCGATATTTCTCTCTATAACTACCGAATAATGACCCTTATGGTGTTATTGTGATGAAAAACATAGAAAAATGGTGGTATTTATTGAACAGAAAATTAGGAAAAAACTATTTCAGTTGATTGATTTTTATCAGAAGGATGGATTGACAAATCATTGAGATGGATAATAATTAAATATTCTTAGATAATAAATATTGTTAGATAACAAATTTTCTTAGATAATAAATATTCTTAAATAATAAATATTCTTAGATAATAAATATTGTTAGATAATAAATATTGTTAGATAATAAATATTCCTAGATAATAAATATTCTTAAATTATTAAATATTCTTAGATAATAAATATTCTTAGATAATAAATATTCTTAGATAATAAATATTCTTAGATAATAAATATTCTTAGATAACAAATTTTCTTAGATAATAAATATTCTTAAATAATAAATATTGTTAGATAATAAATATTGTTAGATAATAAATATTGTTAGATAATAAATATTCCTAGATAATAAATATTCTTAAATTATTAAATATTCTTAGATAATAAATATTCTTAGATAATAAATATTCTTAGATAATAAATATTCTTAGATAATAAATATTCTTAGATAACAAATTTTCTTAGATAATAAATATTCTTAAATAATAAATATTCTTAGATAATAAATATTGTTAGATAATAAATATTGTTAGATAATAAATATTCTTAGATAATAAATATTCTTAAATTATTAAATATTCTTAGATAATAAATATTCTTAGATAATAAATATTCTTAGATAATAAATATTCTTAGATAATAAATATTCTTAGATAATAAATATTCTTAGATAATAAATATTCTTAGATAATAAATATTCTTAGATAATAAATATTCTTAGATAATAAATATTCTTAGATAATAAATATTCTTAAATAATTAAATATTCTTAGATAATGAATATTCTTAGATAATAAATATTCTTAGATAATAAATATTCTTAGATAATAAATATTCTTAGATAATAAATATTCCTAGATAATAAATATTCTTAAATAATTAAATATTCTTATATAATAAATATTCTTAGATAATAAATATTTTTAGATATAAATATTCTAAGATATAATGTTCTTAGATAATAAATATTCTTAGATAATAAATATTCTTAGATAATAAATATTCTTAAATAATTAAATATTCTTAGATAATGAATATTCTTAGATAATAAATATTCTTAGATAATAAATATTTTTAGATAATAAATATTCTTAGATAATAAATATTCTTAGATAATAAATATTCTTAAATAATTAAATATTCTTATATAATAAATATTCTTAGATAATAAATATTTTCAGATATAAATATTCTAAGATATAATGTTCTTAGATAATAAATAGTCTTAGATATAACTGTTCTTAGATGATAGATATTCTAAGATATAAATATTCTTAGATATAAATGTTCTTAGATAATAAATATTTTTAGATAATTAATATTTTCAGACATAAATATTCTTAGATTATAAATATTCTTAGAAAATAAATATTCTTAGATAATAAATTTTCTTAGATAATAAATTTTCTTAGATAATAAATATTCTTAGATAATAAATATTCTTAGATAATAAATATTCTTAGATAATAAATATTCTTAGATAATAAATATTCTTAGATAATAAATATTCTTAAATAATTAAATATTCTTAGATAATGAATATTCTTAGATAATAAATATTCTTAGATAATAAATATTCTTAGATAATAAATATTCTTAGATAATAAATATTCTTAGATAATAAATATTCTTAAATAATTAAATATTCTTATATAATAAATATTCTTAGATAATAAATATTTTTAGATATAAATATTCTAAGATATAATGTTCTTAGATAATAAATATTCTTAGATAATAAATATTCTTAGATAATAAATATTCTTAAATAATTAAATATTCTTAGATAATGAATATTCTTAGATAATAAATATTCTTAGATAATAAATATTCTTAGATAATAAATATTCTTAGATAATAAATATTCTTAGATAATAAATATTCTTAGATAATAAATATTCTTAAATAATTAAATATTCTTATATAATAAATATTCTTAGATAATAAATATTTTCAGATATAAATATTCTAAGATATAATGTTCTTAGATAATAAATAGTCTTAGATATAACTGTTCTTAGATGATAGATATTCTAAGATATAAATATTCTTAGATATAAATGTTCTTAGATAATAAATATTTTTAGATAATTAATATTTTCAGACATAAATATTCTTAGATTATAAATATTCTTAGAAAATAAATATTCTTAGATAATAAATTTTCTTAGATAATAAATTTTCTTAGATAATAAATATTCTTAGATAATAAGTAATCTTAGATAATGAATATTATTAGATAAAATATTATCAGAAAATTCTACAATGAAACTTTAAATTGCTAACCGTGAATATATATATACGCTGAAAGTGAAATACTGGACATTCAATTTAATATAATGTCACAAATAGTTAAAATTACAATCTCTGAATTTTGCTCCAATAAAGAACAGCCAAATAAATTCTCTGGAATAATATTTCACAGTAATAATGTTATAACATTTCGTGACCTTGAAAACGGAGTGCTACAAATAAATAAGAAAGAGATGCTTAGTGAAGAAGATATTATCTGATTTTTAACCTACTCACAATGTTTTAGTTATTGCCATTAAAACAAATAAGGATATAATAATAAAAAGTATAAATTAAAATAAACTTTACTAATGATTTAATTAATGATCTTATTAAGAATTGTACAAAATTATTGTTATTTCAATAGAAATAATTCACTCAAATTTTACTGTGTATATTTTCAGCCAATTTTACTATTTTCAATATGGTTTAGAAGCCACTTGCTTCACATTTTGATCAATAGTATTATTTATATAGCTTGAGAATAATTATTCAATGTATAATATATAGATATAAAAATGGTAATACTTATTTTCCTGAATCATTTCCATTTATCAATATTATCTGTCTGTCAGTCACACTAATATTATAATACGCTTTACAAGCCGCTGATAAGTTGGATAAGAATAATAAATAATAATTAATGGTTTCAATAACTAAATTAAATTTACCGATATTCAGTTGAATATATCCGAATGAAAGAAATAAGACGGTTCTCGTACACGCTAGTCTCCATAATAAAAATACAGATGGAATTAGGAATGGTCCTCAGGATTACCATCGGGAATATAATATTCCCGGAATTGAATGTTGATGGATCCTATAGAGCTCCACTCTAGTGACTAATTGGAATTGATGTCTGCCGTGATAATGACTTAATATAGATGAGAGAGAAATGAATGGGATATATATTTGGTAAGAATCTGAATTGCGATCTAAAGTATTATTGATATCAACTGTTAAATTTACCTGTATGATATATTTACTAGTATAACAGATTTACTAGTATAACAGATTTACTAGTATAACAGATTTACTAGCATAACAGATTTACTAGTATAACAGATTTACTAGCATAACAGATTTACTAGTATAACAGATTCACTAGTATAACAGATTTACTAGTATAACAGATTTACTAGCATAACAGATTTACTAGTATAACAGATTCACTAGTATAACAGATTTACTAGTATAACAGATTTACTAGTATAACAGATTTACTAGTATAACAGATTTACTAGCATAACAGATTTACTAGTATAACAGATTTACTAGTATAACAGATTTACTAGTATAACAGATTTACTAGTATAACAGATTTACTAGTATAACAGATTTACTAGTATAACAGATTTACTAGTATAACAGATTTACTAGTATAACAGATTTACTAGTATAACAGATTTACTAGTATAACAGATTTACTAGTATAACAGATTTACTAGTATAACAGATTTACTAGTATAACAGATTTACTAGTATAACAGATTCACTAGTATAACAGATTCACTAGTATAACAGATTTTCACATAAAGAAAAGAATTAATGAAGCAGCGAACGCATTATTATCATAGATATTTCAGGTATCTGAGAACAAGAGACGACATTATGAATTAGTGAGACTTGAACTCCAGTTCGGACAGTTAATGATGTAACCTGATACAGTATAATCTTGATTAATTATTCCTCGATTATCGAGAAGATTAATAACATATCTGACTATAAGCATTGGCTTGATCTGACACAATTTAATTCTGTTCTAAATTATACGAAAAGTAGTGATTGATATTGAATTAATATTGACTTTATAGTAAATAAGAATTACATTCAAATATTCAGTAATAAAATTATATTGAATTTAGTTCGAAATAAAAGATTTAAAAAATATATAAATCATCAGATAATATCACAATTTATTCAACGCTTAAATACATGGTTCATCTCATTGAATATGTTTTAGTAAAATATAACGTAGCTATTACATAACTTAAAAAATAGTTGCTTGAGAAACATCCATTACTCTAAAATGATGTAAGGAAAAAGTTTGCACAATTTGTTTGCTATGTATTCACAGAAACTGAAGAGCAAATCAAGCAAATGGATTCTCTTCTGCCAGTTCAGAATAACAGGAAAGGCAAAGGGACTCAACAACAGCAAACTAACATCAAATTGCAAACTTTGACAATATCCAACATCAATGCACAAATTAATGGAGGAACAATAAACTATGGTTATAACGGGCATACATACAGAATGTTCTAACTCCATGATTAACCCTTTCCTTCCTGACAGCATCGACAGATGTTACTTCATATTTTGCTTGTAAGAAAGATTTTAATGGTTTAAGTTTTCTGAATGTAGAGGTTTTCATGGGAAAAAGTAAATGGCCGTGTAGTTTTTGATAATATTCAAAACTTAAGTCAATAATAACTTTAACCAGCCTAAAGTATGCATCATAAGTGAAAAAAGGATATTATTATTTAAATTTCAAGAGAGAAATGGTTATAATGATAAAGTAAAGTCTACGGAATTTACTACTAATATTTGACTTACTTTGAGATATATTGGATATTTCAACTACAGAGAATTTTCTTTTTATCAATTACAGAAAATACTTTGATGAACTGTTTTATATATATGATATCTTCTATTGCAATAGAAATCATACATATTTTAAAAATATGCTTGAATCCTCAAAGAGAGAACTTGAATTCATTACATCGTTCATATAAGATATTATGGTAATTCATGTCGTTAAATTATAATCAGATTCCGTCTTAAAATGTAGTTAGATATTCTGATGAGTTTTGCATCAGAAAACTCAACATTGCCTAATATAAATAATTATATTGCTTATTTTTTTATGTAAATCTGCTATGTTGTCATCTATTAAAGAAACTGCACGAATATAGGACTATTTTCGACAACTAATCATCTACAAATATCGATATTAAAATTATTCTATCTACTATCATTGGTAAAAATTAGTGTATCCGTGTTTCGAAAGATTTTATGTGTAGCTACATAGACTAGTGTCCGTATCTTCATTCAACTCCCAACTCGTCTTCTAAAGGGGTAAATAATTCGAACATCTCTCTGAATTGGCATCCTCCATTGAGCCAAGCTTCGCATAAATTGACACTGAGCTTCGAACATCGCTTGTAGACTCGCAACAACAGTTTACGAACTGATGAATTGCAGGATAAATTCTCCCGTAAGGAGCTTTTCGTCTGTAGTTGTGATTGACTGAAATAGATTTCAATGGAGTTATTTTGGTGCGCTATGCAAGACTATCTCTGAGACAGTAACCAAATTTGAAAATTATAATATCGTAGTCGGTTTTCAATTATCGATGGTCATTGATGACGATAAACTATTCGAAGAATTTCCATGCACAATTTATTATAAATTTTAAACGATTACAGTCAACCATCTTTCGTTAGAAATTCTCGTCGGTAATACATATTCAGCTATGAATATTCATCGTAGGCGGCAGTAATTGTAAGTTAGCTAACTGGGAAGCTGTTCCCTTGTAAGTTAAATATCAGATTAACATTAATATCCAACAGAAAATTGTTATATAAATGATAAATAAATTTATATAGATTATAATAGCGATTTTCAACGTCTGCAAAAACATTAAATTTTACTTCCAATTTGAACTTTATCTATTCATAATTAATAAAGTAATTAAAAAACAATAATTTGTATTCTTGAGGTTTAGGTTCAATAATTTTATTTTACTGATATTAAAATTCTCAGTTTGAATAGCACCACTCCTGGTAACGCTGCTTGTATTCATTGCATTAAATTTCATCCAATCAAATAAATTATTTACATTAAAGAAATATACAGTCTTCAAGTCGAGATGTTCATTTTGATTCACTTTGATATACTAAATTATTTGCACTTGATTTATCACAAATGTGCAAACAGAAGATTAGTATAAACCGATTGGAAAAAATTGAACAAATTACAGTCGAACTGTTGAGTGAAATAATTCTAAAATTTCATGATAGAAGAATATGGTATGGCAGCTAATAAAAATTGGACTCTTCAATCACCCCACCATAACTTTCTCTATGGGAGCTAAACTGCATATCAATTATTTACAATTGTTTTCCAGCTCACTCAATGTATCATTAGAGTTAATTGATGATCTATTCCGTATATTTTCAACCAGTATCATTAATAGCATTTGAGAGAATATTTGCGTTCAACAACAGTCATTTACAAACGAATAATCTGTTTTGGTAGGTAGAGAATCAGCTAATCTATTAATGTTTTGGCAAGTAAATACAAATGGACTCTCATAAACTGTAACGCTAACACTAAGCGGAATATTGTGTGCCATCAAATGGACGGTAGTGGTAACAGGTATTATTACTATATTCATTTCTATTCGGTTCTACACACTTGAAAGTTTAATGGAGGAAGAGAGAATATATCGCTCTTATCATGACAGAATGCAAATGACTCCCATAAATATGAAACTAATGAAATTTCATGGAATAATACCAGCTGTCAAACATATACCCAGGTAGCAATGATTCTCGGGCCAATGGTGTCCCAATATTGCCAATGTTGTGCTACCTGTGTACCTGCAATGATCTTATTCAGAAACGTGTTTTTATGAATATTTCATCAACAGAGTCTATTTTCATTCAAATAACTATTTATTGTAAGACGGAAAAACAGAAAATCTTATTGTACTTCTCTCCACAGAAGCAAACAGACTCCCATAAAACAGAGCCAAATGACACTTGGCGGAATATTGCCTGCCATCAAATAGACAAATTTACGTAACGCTTCCCCTTGCTACTGTAAGTGCATCTTTTTGTGGGATTTGAGAAATTAGATTTGATCTTACATAAGCGACAATATCATATTTTAAATCCTTCATGTTTTCTAAATTTATTTCAATCAATGATTGAAATAAACAATAGTTGAATTATTTTATATATTTATCAAATTCTGTTTTCAACTTTTCTTGTTGTTTTCTCTTCTGTAAAATAAATATCCCTCGTGTTTTTAGTGGTAAAATATTGTCTTTAAACAAATTCTTTCATTTATCATGGAAATATGGTTCCAGATTTTTTTATGGTAGAAAATATATAGGAGTTCCATATTGTTTCTTTCCCCAAATACAGTAAGAGGATTTGTTGATGTGCCGAACATTTAAAAAATAAAACTTCGAGACGACGCCTACACAGAATCTGAAGTTTTGAAACTGCAATGAATATAAGTGCACTATTTCAAGTGCAAAGTTGGTAAGTAGTTTATTATTTACATTAGTTATTCCATATAAACAGTGTGTAATATTAGTATGGTATTCTGTTACATCGGGATGTTATGCCTAGAAGGAAATTTGAATGACCGAAAATGTCTTGATATTAGTAGGCATTTAATGTACCCGCAAAATTGCTTGAAATCAATTGTTCGAAAAACAGTTGTTAAAAAACAATTTCTCGAAGGAGATTATACTCGAAGGATATTCTTTCTTTGGGGGGGGGGCTTGATCTCCCCCCCCCCCTTCCCTGCTGGTTAGGAAAAATGGTAAATGGTAAATGGTAAAATGTTTGAATAAAAACTGCCTTACTGACACCACAATTTGTATGCGCAATTTACTTCCCCAATTGATCATTCGAGCAATTGTTTTTGAGTAATTATTTCGGGCGTTTACCTAGAACTGGAATTACTGTATTGGTTTGATTTGAAATCTTGTACAATGTACTATTCTTTAAAAAAAGTATTATCATTATATCATCTATTCAGGGAGTGGACATAGATTTTGGGCTAATAGAATAAGTTAAAATGTTACTAATATATATAATCAAAATAATTTCCCACAACTTCAATATTTCCATCTCCAGCACATGTTACACTCTCAATTGCACCTCTGAAAATTCTGCAGCAGTATTATTACTGTTCGACTTTTTCAAGTCTAAAAGTTTCAAGTAGAAATCTTATTTCGATATTTGAAATGGAACAGCTTGCTTAAGAAAATATATATCAGATTCCTGCTTCGTGCAAGAAGCTGACTGAAAACTGTCTCCATTGCATTAGGATGTTTAAATAAAGACTATTTAGCTATGGAAAACTTTACATAATAATACATTGTACTCTTTTTAACATATATTTCCTTGGCCATTTTTTATTGTACTCTTTAGGTTTGACTCTTCATTTGACAACTTACTTTCAAAAAAGCCTTTATAATATTCCTTAGCAGCCACTTAGATTATGATCTTCGATAGATCTACAATCAATGTCAAGACTACAAGATCTCTGGTAAAGTAGGTCACCAAATAATAATAAGCTGTTGTTGCAAATTTGTAGATATATTAACAAGTAAAAGCTATATCAAATGTATCTCATAGATAATTTAACAATAGTTAAACTAATGTACGAAATTTAAGTTAAATGACTCTGTCCCCATCTTGAAAACAAGGCCTCAGTTATATACAGAGTATTTCATCCAAAAATAAATCCTAATAGTGAACTCTTAAGAAATAAATTCAACGACGAAAATCATGAATGATTATACTGATATATTTATAACATAAATCAAGTTTTGAGATATTTCAATAAAATATCTATTATGTCATGATGAAATACAATTGTAATTTTACACTTCAGAAATTGAAACTGAATATTATTTATGATATAACTGAAGTATTTCATAAATAAATTACTCTTCCGTTGGAATAAAATGTAAGATGAAATACTTTTCAAATTGACAATATTTTTGACAATGGTTCAAGCATCGATGAATTCGAAATATGAATGGAAATAAATTGCATCCTTCCCTTCATGTTCAAACGCTTGAATATAGTTCCGATAAGAAATTCTTCTGAGGATGAAAGTCTACGGTCTTTTCTATTCAGAGATGAGCCGCAAGAATCTGAAGGATAGTCTGGTAGAGAAGGATGAAGGATCTTCCATATAGAGAAGATGAAGATCTTCGATAGAGAAGGATGGAGGATCTTCTATAGAGAAAGTTGAAGGATTGAATTCCTTCACCATGTCTGATTTGGATCTCCCAATAACGATGCAGGATATTGACCATTATAGCTCCTATATATAAAGAATCAAAAGAAAAAATGACAAATTTTATCAAGTGTCAGAGATTTTAAATCGAACGGGGCGATTAAAACACAATAAAATAACTGAACTTTTTGAACCCAAAATGTGGCTAGAGTGATTAATTTAAAATAATTACCTAATTATTTTCAAACTTAGTAAATGGACTTATTTTATTGTATTTTCTGAAGCTCTTAAAGTTTTTGAATTTATATTCCACCAAAGACATGAAAAAATATCCAATGAACGAATTTCTAACATATAAATATGAGAAGATTTTTATCTGAATAACAATTTATGTTAGTAAGCACTAATTAATATTAATTAAAATTTCATATGCAATATATTTAATCACTAAAAGAGTATATTGCAGTTAAATTTTAATTATTTTCCTTGTTGAATTATATAAAACTAACGAGATTAATTGGATATAAAATGTACAATTAAAATTAATTGGTTATTTCCCCTCTGCCATCCGGTATGCAATGCTATTCCTACGGAGAGTTTGTACCAACATATTCTAGTGACTGTACCACACGAAATAAATTGTCCGGTCAAACGACAGTTGAGAATTTATTGAAATTGCTGGAGATACGGGAAAAAGAGATCAAATTCATCGCGTGCTATTTTGTAGCCATTGAAACTACTGTACGCAATAGAAAGAATACTAGATGTTAATTCTAATTCTAATTACGAATGAATATAATTGGTATGGCACGAAAAATAATTTTAGATATGAGTATCTTTTATATAAAAACATATATTTATATATAAAATGAATACGTCATGATGAATATACAAATATTCATTAAGTAGATCTTTCAAAGGATTTTATACACGATGCAAATTACTTTTGAATTTCAAATGTTTCATTTAGCTTCTAAGTATTATAATCTGCTCATTTATTATGGTTAAATTTATTCATTTATAATGAACGTCGAAATATGATTAAATTTGAAAATAATAATTTTAGAAATAATTCATGTAGCTATAACTCAAGTTCGATAAACTTAATTGTCACAATGTTTTTTTCAATAAATTTAATGATTATAATTCATACATCATTTTGGAAAAAATGAAACAATAAAAATTATGTACGACTGTCTACGCTCTGCAATTTAAATAATTCCGAAAACAATTGAAATTACTATTTAATATATCCTGAAATATAATGAGTTGACATTAAATATCGAGATGGTACCTACCACCACCGACAGAAGTAACTGAATAATGAATAATAAAGTAAATTCTAGAGGAAGATTGACTTGGTGAGGAAATTGAAACTTTAATGCTTTCAGATTGCAAATTCTGACAACAAAATTACGAAATTGCCGCAAGCAAAATTAATTGAGTTACGATGCAGCCAGATGGTAAAGCATGACAGAGAAAAAAAGGTTTAGAAACTAAAATGAAACCTTGGCGGAGATATATTAATAAAATAATTATATCTTAAAACATTTAGAGGGAAAAATTATACTATTTAAATAAACCTATAAACAAGTGAAGGATTCATTCCGCGTTACAACCTTTTCATGGCTTTTTCTAGCTGTATCACTAACGTCACAGCCACATCTTTTTAAAACTGATCTTTTTTCACCTGATTCACTAAATAGCTATCGAGAAAATAAATTGTGTTACCTCATAGCCAGATATTAAAGTGTGTGGGGGAAATGTTTGGAGAGTAAAATGAACTCTTGTTGCCTAGTAGATGATTACCTCTTTATGACGTTACTATGATTGGGATTGAGGGAATTTAATAATTGGTAAATACTATAATCCAGATGCGAAGAGTTAATTTTCCTTTTTAAATATTCAATGGGTTTTTAATTCAAAGAAGTAAACGTTCACTTATCCAACTTTACTTAAGAAATAAACTGATAAATATGAAAATAAAAAGAGTTAAAGCTACAGCTACACAATACCATAAATTACATAATATGGAAGATATATTAAAATAGTTGTCAATGAGAATTCAATCGACAAAAAATATAATTTCACTTACAGTAAAAACCACTTTATTGAAAGAAATTAAATAATAGTTATATATACTGTATACAAACTGAAGCATTCGATGCACAACATAATATAAATAGAATATTTAATATAGTTTAAGAAAAAAAAAACATTTAGTAACTAATCATAGAATACAACAATATCCACTACAAATTAGTTATTTCAACAGCAATATTAACCGATTTAACAGTTTTTGGGCAATAGACGTTAACCAAAGTTGAATTGTATTTCTAAATTAAATAGAGTTAAACGTAACTAGACTGAATATTTACAACAAACTGAGTCGAATGAAGATAGATATGATTTTAACACATATCAAGGTTAGTATATTATAAGTAAATAAATAAATAAGTGATAATATAACTTTAGAGTACAACAAATTAACAATATTTAGATTCATGATTGACAAATTTATTTTTGAAATATAAGCATTAAAGTCATTTGGCAGGGATAACTATTATATTATGCGTTTGGAAAATAATTCTTAAACTATTAAATGGAAGGGTAACTAAATCAGTTTAGAAAAACAACAGAGGAACTTACATTTCTAATTAATATTACTCTTTTACAGTGTGAATTTATTATTTTTCTAAATACGAAATTTACCTACAATATGATTGCTGAACAGTCTTCAAATATGAAAAAGCAGTTACTGTCTAGCCATTTTCGTCAATCTTTAATAAACAGCTTTGTCGTAGAAGATCTCAGTTTACATAGATATAGCAAATTGATACTGTCTTGTAACGGGTTAATAACGAATCATTGCTTTGTTGACAGATATGAATAAAAAAGCATAGAACCAATACTAAAATTGGACATTATCCAGTATGATAACTCATAGTATCTAATACCAACAGACAGCTTAAGAAAGGAGGCTCATGCAGTTAATTCAAATTACAGCAGTTCGAGAACAAAGAAAGCCACCCCTTAATTCTCTTCCATTCACAACAGACAGCTTCAGGATAGCACCTGATGACAATTCTCAACTATTGCCTATATTGAAAGATGTATCATTTTCCTCATGAGTGGCTAGCACCCCAAAAATAATTATTCAGTGAAAGATCAATGCAACTCACTTAAACCTTATTTTGAAAAAATAAAACTCACTCAAATTACCAAATAGAAATTAATAAATCATTTGATAATGATGCACATCAGTTGATTATGGACATATATTTTTTTCTTTCATCTTTCTTTGAACAGTAATACTGAATCTACTTTCAATATATAATACAGAATTAATATACAGAACTTTATTATTTAATTATATACAGAACTTGATTATATAATAACTTTTAACGGGTAACTGCACTGATTTCGTATCAGTGAAAGTTAATATGATTTTACTATAATATTTAATTTATAAAATTTATATTACTCCATGATAAGAATAAAATAAAATATTGAAATGAGAAGAATTAATATGATAAAAATGAGAATGGATAACTGATCATTTATTATTCATATAATGAATATTATTAATTTATTTTTATATGTAATATAATCACAAGAAAAATGTTGTATGAAATTTTATCACTGTGACAAATTATTGCAGTTAAATTATAATTATTTTCCTTGTCAAATTATGTAAAACTGACGAAAATTATTGGAAATAAAATGTGCAATTAATATTATATGGATATTAATGTCATGGAGTATGCAATACTATTCCTACGGAGAGTTTGTACCAACATATTCTAGTGACTGTACCAGACGAGATAAATTGCCCGGTCAAACGACAGTTGAGAATTAATTGAAATTACTAAATATACGATTCGATATTTGATGATAAATATTATTTAATATTTTGTATTCATCAAATAAATTATTCGCGTTAATTATTTATTTAACATCCTAAAATAAAATGTGTTGACATTAAATATTGAGATGGTACCTACCACCACCGACAGAAGTAACTGAATAATGAATAATAAAGTAAATACTAGAGGAAGATTGACTTGGTGAGGAAATTGAAACTTTAATGCTTTCAGATTGCAAATTCTGCCAACAAAATTACGAAATTGCCGCCAGCAAAATAAAATGAGTTACGATGCAGCCAGATGGTAAAGCATGGCAGAGAAAAAATGTTTGGAGACTAAACAGAAGCCTTAGTCGGAAATATAATAATAAAATTATTATATCTTGAAACAGTTATAGAATGCCAAATTATATAGTTATTTCTAGATATAAATAAACAGAAAACAAGTGATGGATTAATTAAAGTATTCCATTATACAACCTTTTCATGGCTTCCTCTGGCTGCATCACTAACGTCACAGCCACAATTCTGCAAAACCAATTTTTTTTACCTGATTCACAAAATAGCTATCTAGCAAATGAATTGTGTTACCTCATAGCCAGATATTAAAGTGTGGTGGGGGAAATGTTTGGAGAGTAAAATGAACTCTTGTTGCCTAGGAGATGATTACCTCTTTATCGAGTTATTATTATGATAAGGATTAAAGGAATCGAATATTTGGCAATTATTAAATACAAGGAACTGTTTTTACTTATGAAAAATTCGGATTTTGTAAAGACAACAATCTCACTTGGAAAAGGATGGATCATCTTTACAAGGTTGGTTTGGGATGGATTTAACTTTAAAATTAAATTTGCCAATGATGCATTGGATCAAAAGACAAATTTAAGTAGTTCTTAATTACAATTTTTTCATCGAAAAAATAATATATTATATCTGTTCCACACAGACAGCTTAAAGAATAGAGCATCTGGAAGTTAATCCAATTTACGACAGTCCGAGTACGAAGCACACCACCACCCATTTGTTACATTCACCACAGACAGCTTCAGGATAGCACATAAGAACCATACTCAACTAATGCTTGTTTAAAAAGATCTACCTTTTTATTATGAGTGGCTAGCACCCTCAAAAATGATTACTCTGCAATTAGATGATGAGAGCAGCTAGAATAATTTCAATCGAAAAAATAGAAACCTACTAAATTTACCTAATAGAAACTAACAAATTATCGAATAAAGATGCACATCAGTTGATAATGGACATATATAGTTTTTACTTTCGCGATGGCTTGAAACAGTAATACTAATTCTACTTTCAATATTAAAAATCAGTTATACACAGGTTTTTTCAAATCTTACATTTTGAAGGGTAACTTCACTGATTTCTCATGAAAAAATATCTGCAATGTTTTTCTTTAGTTCTGAATTGAATATTGTTAAATTTTGAATGTAGTTTGAAATTATACATTTTGAACAGCTAATTTTTAACAGAAAGCAGCCTTCAAAAATACCTCTATTAATTAATCATAAGAAATTTAGAACACCCATTCAAATTCAGAAATATATATAAATAAATAATAATACAATATGGAAGGCTTACTATAGCATTTGCATTTCAACAAAATATATTAGTAATACACCAGTAATTATAAATCTGTTTACTGTGCAACTGAGTTGAGCCTCCATTATAAGAAAAAGAGCATCAATCTGTTCAGAGTTTTCTTTCAGCTTCATTTTCAGTGAGGTGTCACTTGAGGTTTGTCCATATGCAGATAGATTGGCAGTACTTGCTTCGACACTCTAATCATGTCCATTATTTGGAACGTGTTCCTACTGAGAAGGTGAAAAGTTGTCTAATCGCGATAATACGAAAATGTGAAATTAACATAAAGAATTTATGGTCCTCTAATGATTTCTACAATCTACACTTCCTTCCATCTCATGATATTATCCAGTCTACAATAAATTAGAAATAAACTTACCATCAAAAACAAAAGTATTCCCGCACCTTTTGTGGGTGGCTACGATCCAACCTAAGAAACCTAAATCCATAGTACCGATCCATGCCTATCATGTTAAATCTTCAAAATTCAACCACTATCCCAACTACAGCAATGAGAGAGTAACAGCATAAGAGTCGGTCCGGGTCTGAGAAAGAGCAAGTGCAAACAATAATTTGTTCATGAAACAAATAAACATAATTGATTATGCAATTTAATAATTTTTTAAATTGAAATAGCATAGGAATTATCAAGAAATTAAAAGCAAATATTTCGTATTATTGTTATTTATTTTTATTCAAGCCATGCACCAATTATTCCATTTCTCAATTTTGCCTTCTTCTCCTTATGGAACATTTATAATTTAAACTGTAAATAAATCTTGCATGAATAAGAATGTTACTAAAATGCATAAAGTACATACTTATTCATACTCACTAATATGCATGATTGATATCAATATTTTTCTAAATTTAAGTGAGTGTTTTAAATTACTTCTAATGCAGCAGAAACTGGTATTTTGGGAAATGTGCTAAATATTGTCATTTTAAACAAAATTTAAAAATCTTGGATTCTTTTCTTATATTATTTCGAATGGTAACAAAATTTTTTTTTTTTTTTTTTTTGTACAGTGTAGTTACAGTGTAGTTACCCTTCAAAAGGTACTGTGTAAAAAAATTCTGTTTACAATTCATTTTAGAAATATGCCTAGTGTCAGTGTTTCAAATAATTAAAAAGGTACATGAAAATTCACATATTTTACCATCAAGAAGATTCAAGTGATATAATGAATCATTTCTTACAAATTTGTTAATTTGTATTAGGTAAATTGAGGACGTTTTCATTTTTGAACGTATTGTTCTGCTCTAATCAAAATGTATACCTTGCATTACTAATTATTTTTAAGGGTGCTAGCAACTCTTAATAAACACAGATAGTCTAAGATATATCTTTTTATATTGTAATTAATTGAGAATTGTCACTAGGGTGTTTATCCTGAAGATTTTTGTAGTGAATGGAAGAGAGGGTAGCGTCCCATATTATTATGTTACCGAGACTCAAAACTATTCTGAATTGGATAAGACACTCTTATCTTCTTAGTGTATGTGGAGACTAGAATAAATACTAAGTATTATGCTGGCCAAAGTCTAATTTAAGTATGGCCTCAATACTGATAGTGAACAAATCTACCATCAAATATTTTCTAAATTTTCTATTCTACTCTGAAATATTCTGTAGACTTTAATATTTCCTTCCATGAAATAGTTTGAACAATTACTTACCAATTGAACATTATAATAGTATTCCCTGTCAGGTAACTCGAACTGTGGTCTGTCCTAAACTAATTGGTAAATCACGAATCTTACATTTATAAACTTATAACATATCTTATACTTATAAATTTACTTTCTTATAATGATGTATCATTTTATTTGTTAACATAATTTTTTATCTTCATTCGACTCAGTTCGTTATCAATATTCAAGAAACAAAGAAACTCTGTAGTTACCCTTCTACTAAAAGTTAAAATTGATTGAATTCTTTTTGTGGAATGTATTATCATTAATAACAATATAAAAATGTCTTCAATATAATGTGGTTTACAGTAATGTGTAGCAGACACTTCAAATCTTTCTTTGTATTTTTATGTAAATAGGTTAAATAACCTCAGTCAAATTGTGTAAGTATACAGAAAGTTCCTCTTTATATTGAAGTCTAGATAATACAAGCTAATACACACCCCCAAGTCATACAGCAATCACTCAACAGTGTTGCTTCCCTGTTATTCTCTATGCAAGTACCTATCAGTTAAGTTTCTTTATAATATAGAGTAAAATTATGATGTACATATGCCATAATTATCAGAGCGGCGTATATAGAAGTTTAATTTTATTTATATAAGTATTAAATATATAACTGTAAAGTAATTAAGTACTAAGTACATTTTAGAAATAAAGTTTTTAAATACTCTTCTTAAATATACAAAAAGTTCTCTAGGTACATTTGTTCTTCAGCTCTGCCCAGTTGAGCCAGTGGCCCAGTTCTAATACTTATATTTAATCACTCATATCAAATATTGTTCCAAATTTATGTGATATTGTTCTAAATTTATGTGAGTGTTCTAATCTTTTTTAATAAAGTAATTAATACTTAGAATTTATAAAGTTTGATTAAAATGTCCTTTTAAACACATAGTTGCTTCAGAACTAAAATAACAACTTTGCAGACATTCTTTTAGTATATATTTCCAAATGTAAGAAATCAGTGTAGTTACTCTTCAAAATGTATAAAGTAATAAAATTTTGTAAATAAATCCCTGTTTATATCGAAAGTATATTTAATATTACTGCTTCAAATAAAGGTGCATAAATGAAACATAAATGTCATTTATCAACGGATATGTAACCTTTTAACAAATTTGTTAATTTATATTAGGTAAACTGATTAGTTATCCATTTTTGAACAAAAAACTTATATGCTTACCATTCCCCTTTGCATATATAATTTTTCAATATAATTTTTGAGGGTGCTAGCCACTCATTGTGAGCATACAGGAGAGGAGACTCGAAAACTTCTTGCACACCATCAAAAGCCTTGGTTAGTGGAAATTTTTATTGCCGTTCATTCTCACTTCAACTTATACACAGATACCATCTCAAAAAACAGCCACTGCTCATTTCAGGCAATATTCAGTCTAAATGTAATGCTATAGTTGAAAATCACCAAGCAGGGAACTGTGCTTTAGAGATCATTAAAGTTCGAGTCACCATGAACCAAGAATCTAGGGGAGCATTCATACAAAAAGGTCCGACGACAATAATTCCTCTTCGAAGACTGAAACGTCTTCAGAGAGAAAAACAACTTCTATCTTCTGAAACGCGTTGCCTCATTATCTGAACGGATGAGAAGATTTTTACGATTGACAAGACTCACAATCACCAGAATGACAGAATATTGGCCATGAATGTTAAAAGCATTCGTTCCAATATCAGGATAGGTGGGAAAAGGCAGAAACAGGCATCGTTCTTGGTGTGGGCAGGTGTAACTTGCGATGAGCAGAAGACTCCTCTCGTTTTTATTGAAAAGGACGTAAAAGTAAAATCTAGGGTTTTCCATATATTTTTTTGAGATAAAAAGATATTTTTTGGGATAAAAACAACAATAATAGTGATGTACGACTGTCTAAACTCTAAAGTTTTAATATTTCAAAAAATTGTGAAATTACTATTTGATATATCCTGAAATAGGATGCGTTTTTATTAAATAATGTAATAGTACCACCATCGACAGAACTAACTGAATAATGAATAATAAAGTAAATTCTAGAGGAAGATTGACTTGGTGAGGAAATTGAAACTTTAATGCTTTCAGATTGCAAATTCTGCCAACAAAATTACGAAATTGCCGCCAGCAAAATAAATTGAGTTACGATGCAGCCAGATGGTAAAGCATGGCAGAGAAAAAATGTTTGGAGACTAAACAGAAGCCTTAGTCGGAAATATATTAATATAATAATTATATCTTTAAATAGTTAAAGAAGGCCAAATTAAATTCATATTTCTAGATATAGATAAACAGTAAAAAAAGTGATGGACTAATTCAAATATTCCACGTTACAACCTTCTAATGGCTTCTTCCTCTGACTGCATCACTAACGTCACAGCCACAACTCTTCAAAACCAATTTTTTTCGCCTGATTCACTAAATAGCGATCGAACAAATAAATTGTGGTGGGGGGGGGGGGGCAATGTTTGGGAGATTTAAATGAACGCGTGATTACCTTTCATAGAGTTATTATTTTAAGTGATTGTTCTAAATTGCTTATATTGTAACTATTTATACTGAGAACTTGTAAAGTACATTTAAAATGTCATTTTAAACTGATCTTTAAGTTAAAGAAATAGTTCAAAACATGAAAATAAAATTATTTTGCCGACATATTCTTCCTATTAAATTTCACTGATGAAGAATTATTGTAGTTACCCTTTAAAATGTGTAATGTGTAGTACAATTCTGCCAATATATAATTTTATACATTGAATGTAGAGTTAATATTATTGTTTCAAATAAAAATGCAAGAAAGAACATGTATGTCTATTTCCATCCGATGAGTATCCCATTTTAGTAATTTGTTATTTTATAGTAGGTAAATTGAGTAGGTTTCCAATTTTTAAGTGACTTGTTAACTGAAGTTTAAATTCATTAGACGATACATTTAAAACTATTTTTGAGAGTGCTAGCCACTCATAATGAACAAAATATATCTTTTAATATAGACATTAGTTGAGAATTATTTCAGGTCATCATCTTGGAGCTGTCTGTGGTGAATGTAAGAGAAGGGGGTTGACGTCCCTTTTCGTCGAACTGTTGTAATCTGATTTAACTCACAGAGGCCCTATTTGGGTTGTCTGTAGGGAATAGATACTAAGTTATAATACTGGCTAGGGCACACATTGTGTTTTTTAGTGCCAAAAGATGGAATCTCAGTGCCTCCACCATTTTCTTTTCCGTTTTTTAAATTGCATGGGATACTGAGTAATTATAATGAGTTGGTATATTTTATTGAGGTACGTAAATGATACATATTTTGCACATAAATATTTGCATTAGATTTATGAACTGCATTAAAATAATTAATAAAAGATATATAATTACATTTTTTTAATGTGAAATTAATACATAATAAAAACATAAATCAATTATCTTACATAAGTGATAATAACTAACTCATAAAATCACAGGATAAATAACAATGGCTAACAAATTTGTTAAATAAGGCATTTAAAAATGATTGCACAAATTATTACCAGTGTTACAGTGTCCCTAGACAATCGCATTCAATATAAGGGAGAACCGGGTGAGTTCGTACAGCGGGTGAATCCGTACAAGGCCATAACTCAACACCTGTTATGTCCTAACCCGTTGAAATTTGGGTGATCCTATACATTATAATAACAATCAGTTCGAAACAAGTTTCAGCGCGTGACGGTGTAGTATGTTGCTTCGGTGAGAGATCATATATTTTCAGCACTAAAAGGTTATTTTCTCACTACTTTTGGTAAGCCATAGCAATTACAATTTACTATCTAAAAACTTTATATGGAATACTAGTATTCACTAGGTTATTCTATACGTATGTAAACGTTAATATTTAGTTAAAACTTATTATTATCTGATGTACACCATTTTGAAAATAAAATTGCGATGTGGGGTGTCATCGTACAAATATGTACGGGCACATCCTCCTCTGTACGGTTTCACCCCATTATGTTCGAATTCACCTCTATACATATATATTTTAATATATGGCTCGAGTATGTACACGTAAAAGAACGAAACAGTATTCTTCTTGTGATGTTTAACAGGCATATAACTTCTGGAAAAATGAAAAATCAGTACGTGAAGTTGCTAAATTGTATAATGTTCCTCCGACAACGCTGTCAGATACCACAAAGAGATCCAAAAATGGTTTAGAATTAGATGACCATATATATATTAAAAAAGAAAGTTTTAACCAGCAAAGTAGTAAAGGACGCCGCCTTTCCATGCTGAGAATAGTTCAAAAAAATTATCATTGCAACCAAGTAGAAAATGCACCATCCACCAAGCCTTCTCCTACTTCACCATCCATCGTGCATTGATCTTACTTCATCATCCAACAAGCCTTCTCCTACTTCTACTGGTACCGAGGCGTCTCTTTTTCCACCACCCACCGAATCTTCTCTTACTTCACTTGCCACCGAAGCTTCTCCTACTTCATCATTCATCGAGCCTGCTCCTACTTTACCATCCACCGAGCCACAACCAGGCCCCTCTAGATTGAATGTTTCATTTTTAGGAACTTCTTTTGATAACATTCGGCCATTCCCAAAGGCTTCTCCTAGAAAGAGCAATATCAATCAGAGGCAGATAATCATGAAGGTCAATGATAACAACTGATACCCTAGATTCATAAAAGAAGAGTTACTGAAAGCGAAATAAATTTCAAGAAATCAAAGACTCAAATTCACCATTGGCAAAGCGTAGGCTTACGATGGAAATTGACGCTTTATAATCTAGTTTGGAAGACATCTATGATGAAGCCTTTTATATTTTTATTATCTCAAAAGGGCTTTAGTCGATAGTACGGATACGGCATTCAAGGGTTTTATAATATCTTCCTTAAAATAAATGAAATTATTACTGAATTTTCACTTTCCCCTTTTTTAGTACTGTAAGGAGTCATACTCTGCTTGTACGAACTCACCCGCACTTCCGGGTGAGTTCGTTCACACTTTACATTCACCACCAAAGCTTCAGGTAGAGCCCCTGTAAGCCATACTCAACTAATGCCTCTATTGAAAGATATACCTTTTTATTATGAGTGACTAGCACCCTCAAAAATAATCGACTAAGATAAATAACTTCAAAGTTATATATGAAACAATGAAACAATTTATTCAAGAATACAGAGTAACAGTAAGCAATAAATTATTACCTACGCCCACAAAAAGTAAAGAAAAAAGATCATACAAAATACTGTATTCAAGGCCCCATTCAAGCACAAGTTGGCTTTTAGGGCAACCTATAAAAAGATAAAAACAAAAACCTAAATTTGAAAATAAGGATATTAAATAAGTACAAATTACTATACAATGATCACAGTTCAGAAAACATAATACAATTACAGAACACAAATTCAAAAAGATAAAATTACAATCACAAGGAAATATTTATCAAATGTGAGTACAACGTCATAGACACAAAAGATAATTTATAGATCAGAAAAAAGGAAGACATCACTCACTTACAAACACAAATCTAATAACCATCCACCAAATGTTGAATAAGGTGATGTTTAAAGCGTGATAGTGAGTTAGTAGACTTAATAAAGTCAGGCAAGAGATTCCAGTTCGTTGGACCAACAAAAGATATGCATGATTGGCTTTTACTTTTATGATAAAATGGAGTTATCAAATTAGTCCTGTTCCTAGTAGCATAAGAATGGTTATCAGAGTGTGAATACAAATGATTGAATAAATCAGCATCAATACAATAGTGGATGGCCTTAAATAGTCTAATGCATAACGGATAAAAGAAAATATCTTTAAGTTTTAATATTGATAATTGCTTGAAATGACCAGAGGTATGAGAATTGAATGGAAGAATGCATATTGTTCTAATAGTAGATTTCTGAATTCTAAATTGCTTATCTCTGTTGAAATTAGTTGAGGAATACCAAACTTCGATGCCGTAAAGTAAGTAAGCTTTAATAAGAGATTGGTATAGGAGTTGTAATACTTTTTTAGGCAGGATAAATTTAAGTCTGTTGAGCACACCCAATGATTTGGAAATTTTACTTAATACATAGTTTATGTGATGGCTATAGTTGAGATTCTCATCCAAATGAATGACCAAAGAATTGATGAACTCAACTCGAGATATTACCCCACTTCCAATTTTTATAATGGGAAGATAAAGCAGACGTCTATAATGAAATAGAATGTACTTTGTTTTGTCGACGTTGATAAATAATTTATTAGCTGCCAGCCAAGTTTCAACCTTACAAAGTTCATTATTGATCATTGCACCAACATCAATCACACGTCGAGGGTCAAACCTGAGGGAGAGTGTCCTATAATCCGCAAATAAGGTAAATTTAAATTTATCCGAACTCAAAGGAAAAATCATTTATGAATGAAATGAACATCAGGGGACCCAGCACACTTCCCTGGGGCACACCATGACTAATAAGTAAGTAAGTTGAACATGATTTTCCAATCTTTACATATTGAAAGCGATCATTCAAATAAGATTTAAGCCAGTCAAAACACAGTTTAAAAAAAGGAAACCTACTAAATTTGCCAAATTGAAATTAAAAAAATATTAAATAAAGATGCACATCAGGTTACTTGATAATGGACACATATGGATGATGATTTAAAGCAGTAATACTAAATCTATTTTCAATATTAAAAATCAGATATAAACAGGGTTTTTCACATAATACATTTCGAAGGGTAACTTCACAGAATTCTTATCAGTGAAAATTAATATGAAGTAAAAAATATCTGCAATGCTGTTCTTTAGTTCTGAATTGAATATTTTTAAATTTATCATTAATTTCCATATTTGCTTAGAATACCTAGAATGTGTTATACATGGTTTAACACACCTAACGCACTTTCTGTAAAACTTATCTAGCAGAGTGCGTCAGATATTTCCAAACAACTGGTAACAGTTCACATCAAATGACAACTGGAAGACTATAGATTATAGAATCGTACGGAAAAAACAAAACGTTGAACTGATCAGAGGTATTGTCTAAATAATTCCGAATTCATCAGTTAACTGAGGTTAGCTGTTCAAAAACATTCTTATGAAATAATGATTGTTGAAACCCTATTAGATCCAAATTGGTCAACAACTACATACAGCAGATTTTTCGACAGAAGAAGACAACTTGCTTCGTCGTTTATTGAAATAAACTAAATCAGCCCTTATTTCATGGAAGAACATATCACGGCAAATGAAGCTCATTTCTGTTTGGATGTTACAGTCAGCAAAAATATTCAAGAGTTAGGGCTAGTCGAATCCTTGAATATATCCATGCCTTACTTCATTCTCAATGAATCACAGTTTGGTGCTCAGTTACCATGCATTAAGTTAAGGGACCCAAGTTTTTTGTTGGTCTGGCTGAAATTGCAGTCACTGTTAATTCAGAACGTTATTTAAATATGTTCGATGATTATTTTTCCGGAATGAGTCATCTGTACTATTCCAAATTGGGATTGGTTATGTTTACAAGATCTAAAAATTCATACGGTTATTATTAAATGAGGTTTAAACATTTTCATATAATTAAACTTACGAAACTTCTTTAACAATTATACTTTAGCATAAAATTAAAAAAAAATAATATCTTTATTATACATCCACAGGTAAAACACGTTAAATTTATCATATCCTGCTATCATATCCACGCAACACGAGTTTCAATGGCTGTTCAGAGAAATATTTTGCCTGGCAAGTTTATTTCAAAATTGGTTAATACTGAAGTGGCTACCAGGTCTACCGACCTAACAGATCCAGGTTTTTACTTTTGAGGTTGTTTAAAAAGCAAAGTATATGTACAGGAACAACATGTCCACACGTACAGACCTGGAAGTAAACATCATGAAAAAAATTAACATAATTACCTTCGCAGATTACGGAAGGTAATATTTCAGACGGCATTTTTTCTTAGGCAGTTTCATAGAAAAAATGTAATGGAAATAGCTTAGGAATTATCACGAAATTAAACGCACAAATTTCGTAATAATATTTTCTTATTCAAGCTATGCCCCATTTATTCTGTTTTATAAATTTGCCTTTTTTCCTTGTAGAATAACTATAACTTAAACTGTAAAAAAAATCTTACGTGAATAAGAATGTTCATGAATGACACAAAGTACATATTTATTTACACTCACTTTCACTAGTGACTAATATGATTGATATTAATATTTTTCTGAATTTTAAATTACTTCTACTGATGGAAAACTGATATTATGTGAAATGTGATAAAAATGTCATTTCTAATAATTTTAAATTGAAAATAATTTTCTTGATATTGTTTTCAATGATAAGAAAACAGTGTAGTTACCCTTAAAAAAGTACTGTGTCATAAAATTCTGTATCTAATTCATTTTAGGAATTGAAAATATACTTAGTATCAGTGTTTCAAATAAAATACATGAATAAATATTTATATATGTCTACCATCAAGATTCAAGTAATTTAAATCATTAATTAAAAACTTGTTAATTTGTATTAGGCAAATTGAGTAGGTTTCCATTTTTAATATAATTCGTATCTTTGACATATTTCAATCGCGTGAAAAGTTAATTATTTTTGAGAGTGCTAGCCACTCATAAAGAATATAGATAGTCTAAGATAGAACTTTTAATATTGTAATTAATTGAGAACTGTCACCAGGGTCTTTATCCTGAAGCTTTTTGTAGTGAATGGAAGAGAAGGTAGCGTCCCATTTTCCGGGACCCAAACTGTTGTAATTTGGGTACACCTACAGAGTGCCAGACACTCTTAATATAAAGCTGTCTATTGGAATAGATACTAAGTATTATACTTGCTAATGTCTAATTTTCAGTATTGGCTCAATTCTGATATTGAACAAATCTACAAGCAAAAAAATCTGAAAATTCTATTCTTTTCTAAAATATTTTTTAGACTTTTCCATAATAGTTTAGCTACCCATCCATAAAATAGGTTAAACAATTATTCACCAATAGCACAATATAATAGTTAACACTGTCAGGTAACTCAAACGGTGCCGGTGGTATGTCCAAAACAAATTAGTCAATCACGAATCTTATATTTATGAGCTTTTTATATATCTTACTACTTAATTTTTTACATTCGTATAATGAAGTATCATTTTATTTGTTAACATCATTCTTATCTTCATTTGACTCAGTATGTTATCAATTTAAAAATACAAAGAAACTCTGTAGTTAGGGGAGGATGGTCATCAATGGGACAAAAAACACAGAAAGATTGATATTTCCTTTACTATGGGCAAAGTATAAAAAATAAAAAATCCATGTGTAATATAGATATTCCTTTATAAAATGAAACTAACTCTAATGCTATCACATATTCTGTTGACTATAAAAAATTATATAAGAAACAAAAAAAGTTGCCCCATTGTATAACAGCTCTGGTGAACAATGGGACATACCCTGGTGAACGATGGGACAGTTTATCAAACTTGTATATTGTTGAGGTTATGATTAAATTTAAAGTTCGAATTATCTTTTTATGTTGTCCCACACTCAGTTGGTTCATATAATATCAGTTTAATGTCCTCTAGCCTCACCGATGCCATGTCAGGAACATTTGTAAAATTAAGCTCATTGCACTCGAATTTTCGCCTAACATCAATATTTCGTATTTATCTTTTTCATGCTCATGGCCAACAGAATACGTTTTAGAAGTCGAATCAAATTCTACAAGTTCATAAACCTTCATTTCTAACGTTTTCGGTAGAGATTTATGTTCTTCAGACGAATAGATCAGTTAAATTAAGAGTCCTATACCAGACCAAGAAAAATAGTTCACAGGCCATCTATGGCGGATACTTTATGAAGTGATTTCAATGGCCTTATCCTTAGTGGCACCAGCAAAAAGCTCTTCTTTCTCTGGTGTTTCCGTTGCAATCATGCTGCGTACTTCTCTTTTATTAGTGAAATTTGTTTTCAATGCAGTGCTTTGTGATGACCTCAGATTGCTAAAGCCCTTGAACATGGTCGGAAGTCTCACTTCAGCTGGAAGCTCTGTTTCTACAAGAAGCCCTGAAGCTACAGTTCACGTTATTGTATCAAAAATAGATATTTATTGATTCATATGGAGTAACTAAACAGTTTGGTTGACAATAGGACACTGTCCCATTGTTAACCAAATTTTCTGTCCCAATGATCACCATGACGCCATTTTGAAAACATATGGGTATAGCAGCTCAACTACAAAAGTTTAAAGGCAATCCTTTCATATGATCATATTTTACATATTACTTAATATTATGTAAAAATGCCGTAAGCATTATATGTTAAATTAACAGATTTATAACAATTGAAACAGAGTACAAAAAATTTAGTTTTCCCACCTCTAAAACACGTTTTCGTTTTTACACAGGGCTGACTGCACCCCAATCGCTGAATGCAATGCGAGTGAATTCACTGAAGTATGCCTAATTTACCACTAAGATTTTGTTACCAATTACCCTCAAAAAAAAAGTTATTCAGCATGTCCCATTGTTCCCAGTGTCCCATTGATGACCATCCTCCCCTACCCTTCTACTAAAAGTTAAAATTGGATGAATTTATACTATAGCAATTATATTCGTGGAATGTATTGTCATTGAGAACATTAAAATATTTCTTTAGTATGATGTGGTTTACAGTTATGTGTAGCGAAAACTTCAAAACTCTCCGTATTTTCAAGTTAATAGGTTAAATAACTTCAGTCAAATTTGTTAGGTGTACAGAAAGTTCCTGTCTCGCTACATTAAAATCTTGATAATAGAAGCTATTAATAAACCTTGCAAAAAATTTTGTTTATAAATCCTTTTTTATATTGAAGGTAGATTTAGTATTACTGAATCAAACAAAAGTGCAAAAATGAAACATAAATGTAAATTATCAACAGATATGTCCTTTTTTTACAAATTGGCTAATTTATATTAGGTAAATTGAGTAGCTATCCGTTTGTGAATAAGATATCATAACATGGATATTTCTGGACTTCAATATTATTTTTGAGAGTGCTAGCCACTCATTGTGAACATACAGGGGTCTCTGAAGGTTCTTGCACACCATCAAAAGTGTTTGATTACAGTCTACAGGATGACCCACAAAGCAGTTAACCCAAATTTGCAACAGCTATTGAAGGTAAAGTTTTATTTTAAGTATTATTTGGTTAATTGAATCTAAATCCATCCATAGTAAAATTTTCATAAAGATTTATTCATTTTTGTTAATATAATAATGATTTTATTGATGGGTGGTGAAAATGGCTTAGTGCAAATGGTCAGAAAACGGAAAATGAATTAAGTTCCAAGCATTAAAATTATCTTAATTAGACAACATCCCAATTAATAAAACCGATTTATTTCCAGGTTTTAAGAATTTTCATATAACTATCCCTTTTAAAAAATATTGATAATTTGAAGAAATGTGTGTCAAAATTTTAGATTTTAACAAGGGTCGTTCAGACCGCAGGAGAACACTACGATATGAAGAAAAAATAAATTTTGTTCAGAAAATGTAAAAAAAATTAATGTTTCTGTTATGAGAAACGGAGAAAATTTTGAGATATTTAATCCATATATCCTAACAGAAACATATTTATTTTAAAAGCAGTTGCTGAATGTTATCCAATAAAGATATTTTTAGTGTTTGAACTTAATTAATTGTCCATTTTGTGATCATTTGCACAAAGCCATTTTCAATTCCCTGTAATAAAATAATTATTATAGTCACAAAAATGAATGAAAATTTAGTTATGGATGGAAAAGGTTCAACTAACAGAATGATACTTGAAAGAAAACTGTACCTTGTTTTTTGTGGGTCCGTGTCTGTCTGTGGTGAATGGAAGAGAAGGGGGTGGCGTCCATTGTTCTCGAACTGTTGTAATATGGATTAACTTCCAGAGTCTCTTCTGAAACAGTGTGTAAGGTTGTGACAATATGCGTTTAAAATCATAGATCCTGAAAAGTAAAGGCACGATCGGGAATTGGAACGCCAGTGCTGTTAGAAACTGGGCCAATGTAATGTAAGAGACACTGGAATAACGATTGTTGAACAGCGTTGTGTCAGTGCAACGTGGGTCATTATTCAATATTTTTTAATTCATTATCATACGATTAAAGATTAATTTGATTTATTTAATTTATGTAGCTATAAAAAAAATGAACAATTAAAACGAACAAACTAATATAATACTTTTTACAATGAAGCCAACCAGTAATTTAAACCTCAATAAAATCCGATGATATAATTTGCAATTGATGCAATAGACCAAGTTGTTAAAATTTGCTGCATATACTTGCATTTTAGTTGAGACTAGTTCATCCCGAGGGAATATAAGTAATATACTAAATAACAAAACAAGAGAGAAAATAAAACAATATAGAACATTTGCTCAGTGATAATTATGAAATCTGTAAGTAAGTTTGGCAATATATAATTTAAATTTAAATAAGATATTAATGAATATTAATAAATTTAAATAAAATAAGAATTATCTTTTTAATTAATGGAAATTAATATCAACATTTTCTTGAACCATATGTGTTTTCATTTTCATGTGATTTTGATAATATTTATCAGAAATTTTAGAAATCTTTTAGAGGTATATTGAGAAGAAAGAAGAAAAAAAGTGTAGAGGATCAATTATAGGATTTAAAGTAAATGAAGTACAAAAAAAGTACAGAGGTTGTGGTGAAGAGGAGAATTGAGAATCGATAAGCGACAAATTAAAAGTAAATATTAAATAGAGAGTACGGAGGGAGATATAGAAGAAAAGTAACAGAACATTAGTTATATGAAATATTGTTGATAGCTAACTTTTACTTCAATGCTATTTCTCCGCGAATTATACAGTATAATAAATATGGAAGTATAACCACACTATAGTAATAGATATGTTATTACAACACTCTTTAGTGTTCGTTCTAGCTGCTAAATCTGCATCGAGATGAGATACTCGAAAACTTGTTTAAGGATGAGGTTAATTAATATATAATCCACTTCATTACTAGAATCCACTGTAATGAAACAGGAATTTTATCCAAATCTATACTGAGGTTATTTAACCTATCAACATGAAATTACAAAGAGAGTGATGAAGTAACAGCTACACAATACTATAAACCACCTCTTACAGAAGAAATATTTAAATATTCATCAATTACCTACCATTCATTCGACAAAAATACTTGATGTTACATAATTATCGACATTAGCGAATGTTAAATTGTTTATGATGGGTAACTATAAACTTTCATTGTATTCTATTAAATTGATAACATACTGAGGTGAATGAAGATAAAAATAAATAACATGATACTTCATAATAAGTAAGTGAATAAAGAAGTACTTGGATATATCATAAATGTATAAATGTAAGATCGTGATTGATTAATAATTTTACCTACCTCCTGGCAGACATACCTTCTATTAGACCATGATATTTTTGAACTGTACTGGAAAAAACCTCGTACTAGTCTAAACACTGTTTTTGTTACCTTACAGTTATTTTAGTGCAAATATTACAAGGAATAATAATTAAAATGCTATTTCAAACTTACATCTCTAACTCCAATGGTGTATTATATATATTTATTTAAATTGAGATGAAAATTCCAAAAAACTAGATACAGTGAAGATTATTCTAATTTCTTTAAATGATAATTAGGTTAAAAATGTATATTATTTATTATAACTTAAAAAAATACATTTCATTTTTAAATGTGTTTCCTCTCAAAATTGATACCTATAATAGTCATCAATATATTCTCGAAAAACAAATAGATGTATCGAAATGTTAAAGACATCGCATCACTTTTGGAGAAATCGGAGTTGGTCTAGTTACTCTAGTAAGAAACTACTGTAGTGAATTCCCTACTAGTCCAAATCAACTAGCAACGTTTATCTGATCTACTAAGAGGTTTTGCTGTACAAACGTTTGAGTTACCTGACAGAGATTACTTTTATATTATACGCTTGGTAAGAAATTGTCAAATTATTGCATGGAAGGGCACCTAATTATTCTATTTTGGAAAATTCCTTAGAGAAACTTTCAATTTTATGAATATTACTCATACTGTCAAACACATTAAAAATTTAAAATGTTATTAAATAGGGAATTTAATAGTAGTTGAAAATATTTACAGAAATAACAGTAAAATCAATTTTAACAGTTTTACGTCGTTGAAGATTTGAATCTCCATTTAACAGTCGTTGCTTTGCTGGCAGATCTGAGTAGAGCCAGTATCGAACCAATACTCCAGATTAGAAGCTAGTCAGGATTATAACTTAGTATCTATTCGCTACATACAACCCAAGTAGAGCCTCTGTGAGTTAATCCAAATTACAACAGTTCGGTGAAAATGGACGCCACCCCCTTCTTTTCCATTCACCACAGACAGCTCCAAGATGGAGACCTGAAAGTAATTCTCAACTAATGTCTATATTAAAAGATTCTTTTTTCATTGTGAGTGGCTAGCACTCTCAAAAAGAATTTCAATCAAAATATTCAATTTCTCTTACCATTCCCTTCAAAATTGGAAAGCTACTCAATTTACCTACTAGAAAATAACAAATTAGTAAAATAGAATACAATTATCAGTTGTAAATGGACATATTTATTTTATCTCGCATGTTTATTTGAAACAATAATATTAACTCTACATTGAATGTATAAAATTATATATATGCAGAAATGTATTATATAATACATTTTAAAGGGTAACTACTATGATCTATTTTTTACACTTAAAATCCGTTTGAAATGACATTTTAAACAGACTTCATAAATTGTCAGTGCTAAATGTTTCATTACAAGAAATTTAAAACACTCACTTAAATTTAGAAAAATATTTCATGTTGGTGAGTATACATAAGTATTGACTTTATGTTATTCGTAGGCACTGCTACTTACTTTCAGCTTAAATTAAAGCTATAATCTACATTGTACAATATAAATTTAGCATTTACAATCACAATGATTTGAGATTGTCATGAGGACACACATAGGAATAGAGAACACACATAGGAATAGAGAACACACATAGGAACTAGAGGACAAACACACATAGGAATAGAGAACACACATAGGAATAGAGAACACACATAGGAATAGAGAACACACATAGGAACTAGAGGACAAACACACATAGGAATAGAGAACACACATAGGAATAGAGAACACACATAGGAACTAGAGGACAAACACACATAGGAATAGAGAACACACATAGGAATAGAGAACACACATAGGAATAGAGAACACACATAGGAATAGAGAACACACATAGGAACTAAAGGACAAAAATTCATATGAACTAGAGGACAAACACACATAGGAACTAGAGAACAAACACACATAGGAATAGAGAACACACATAGGAATAGAGAACACACATAGGAATAGAGAACACACATAGGAACTAGAGGACAAACATTCATAGGAACTAGAGGACAAACACACATAGGAACTAGAGAACAAACACACATAGGAATAGAGAACACACATAGGAACTAGAGGACAAACACACATAGATACAAGATGACACTCAAAGAAATAGAAGACACACATATAAACTAGAGGACACAAGAAGGCACTTAGAACATTATAACACATTTGATTACGTAACAGATATACAGGGTGGCACAAAAAAAGGAAACCCATTTTCAAATTTGTTTATTTTACAAACTATTAAATTTTCTAAAAACAAGGTTTTATTCGTATAGTTTTTCTGCATCTTATATGAAAATCTGTTAAACTTACGACTAAAATTAAACATCCTGCAGCGAATTGAAAAAAAAAATATAAATAAAAAGGGCTTGCACGAGAACGAAAAACACAAATGACATCAAAATAGGTATGATTTATTTCATCAAGGTAGTAGTAAAAATTTAAAAAATGTTAATTATCATTCAATTGACGTTTTGTTTGTTGACTCTTTCATTCATGGAAATACTTCTTCATCACAAACCACGATGTCTTTTACAAAACGAACATTTCTTTGCAGAAACCATCTTGTAAATTTTAGACTGCAGTAAATCAATTCTAAGAGTTCGAGCCTTACATGCTTCTTGAAAGGATGATACTTCACATCGTGTTTGACAATTCCGTGAAATGTGTCTTTTGTGATGTCTAATCCATTCTTTATGATTGATATTTTTTGATTCTCAATAAGTTGTTCATGAATGAAATTAATGTCTTTCTGTTCTCTTGTGACCTAATCGATTTTTGTTCAGAATAAAGTAGTTTCTTCAGTTTTGAACTTATCAAAATATGTCAATATCGTTTTATAGTTGGTGAAAATCTTTCCTGAAAGCTATGTTCAAATTAGTTTGAATCTGTTTAAAGCTTTCAGTGTTTAGATAACTTGTCACAACAAAAACTCTATGTTCTTTGAAAGCTGCATTTAAGGGGTATCAAATAAGAGATTACAAATTAACGGCGAAATAATTTTTTTAAAGATATCAATTCTATATCAAACATCAACTCTCAAATAATAATTGAGGGTTTAATTGTCTTTTATTTGTTACAGAAAATAATTTAATTTTATGTTTTTACATCCATATGAAATTAATTATACCTATTGTGATTTTTTTCGTATATTTCGTCCTCGCGCAAGTCCATTTTATGTATATTTTTTAAATTCGATGCAGGATGTTCAATTTTAGTCTTAAACTTATCAGATTTTCAAGATAGATACGAAAACAGTAGAAGAGTAATATGGTTGTTTTTAGACATTTTTTTAGCTTTAATATTATGTAAAATAAACCAGTTTAAAAATGGGTTTCCTTTTTTTGCACCACCCTGTACAAAAAGAAATATTTTTCTAGAGAATGAATGTTAGGTAGTACCATATTTTCGAATTTTTTGTACCATATTTTAATATTTAAGGGGACGGTTCCCGCGTTTTAGATCTACCAATAATACTCGTCCGATTGAGCTGAGATTTTGACTCAAGGTGTAAAGTGAAAAAAAATCTTATGCTATCTTTTGAATTTTTTTTTCCCCCACCCCAGGGAAAGTCTATGGACTCAATGGGGGTTGGTCCTACAGAAAAATTTATAGAAGCTAATATGTTCTCTACTACTATCCTAATGTCGTCTAGTAGCTTTTTGTTTGAATTTCGATCTGAAATTTTTTTATTTAAATTTAAAAAAATTGTCATTATTTTTTTTTTGTTTTGTTTTAAAAAAAAAATAAGTTTGTAGAAAAAGTTATAGGTAAAGGGCTACTAGACGACTTTAGGAATTTCGGTCTGAACATATTAGCTCCTATACATTTTTCTGTAGGACCAACCCCCAAGCAGTTCTATACTTTTGAACGTGAGAATTTGAGAAAAAAAGTTACTGATATAATGGAGGAAGAAAAATATTTTTTAATAAATGTTTAAAAATATTTTTCTTAAAAACATATATGCTTTTCGTCCCAGCCAGAGGACTCATCAGGTCGCTTCGGGGGTCAATCCAGGCAGCGACGAAGCCCTCAACCATATGGGAGGCTTATAAAACACAGAAAGAACACAAAAAACATACACCCCTACCCCTACATTGGGAGGCGAGTTAGACAATGTTCTACTCATCGTATAAGAATGGAATTTTCCATGAGTTTTCTTTGGTATATTTGCAGGGTAACTAAAGAAAAAAAATCGAAAAAAATGAAAAATAGTGGGAACCGTCCCCTTAATAGATTAATTATTAATGATAATGAACAATAAAATAGATAGCTCAAATAGAAAGACGGTATCCAACATACAACTATTGGTCATAAAATTCATTGACAGGTCTAGGTTTTCCACCCTCCTCCTGATGATGAATAGAAATCTTGAAACTGAAAAAACCTTCAACGCTGAGTTTAAATAACCTCGGATAAATTTTTTGATGAGTAAAATAAATTTAACATAATTATATATTGTTTTATTTTAATCAGTATACAATGCAATTTTGTGTGAACAATTTTGGAAGATGACATTAGGAAAATGGTGGCCATCTGTATCGATGCAATGTTCAAGACATGTCTTCAGTTTTCTGTTGCTCTTCGGTACATTATAATTCCTAATTCATATATTCTATTCTTTTGAATCTCGTTCCCAACTTTCGAACGCTTTCCCCTTCAGATACTCCTGCAGGAAAAGTCGCAAATGCTCCAATCCGGTGAGTGTGGGGACCACTTGATATCATCCCTCCTAGAGATGAGACCCACGGGTAACATCTGTCGCACTTTCGTTGTGTGGGCTGGTACTCTATTATGTTGGAACCAGATGTCTCCCAGCTTAAATTCTTCACTAAATTCTTCCAATTGCGGTTCGAGAAATTTTTCCAACATCGCAAGATATTGATAGAGTTCACGGTGACAGATATTCCATTTTCCTCAAAGAAATAAGGCCCAATTACCCCAATTTTGTTAGCTGCACAACAAACACTTGATGTCCAGTGGCCCGCACACTCATTGAGCATTTGTGTCTTTTTTCTGTTGGAATATCGGTAGGAGAAAGTATTCAAAAGTCACCCACAAAATGTGAACAATTGAATATACGAATGCGAGATGAAATCACTGCAATAACATTGTAATGTGCCGAAAAACAACGGAAAACTTCAGACATCGTATTCAACATTGCACCGATACAGATGATGTCATCTTCAATAAGTGGTCACACAAAATGGCATAGTATAATGATTAAAATAAAACAATAAATAATTATATCAGTAATTTTACTTATTAAAAAAATTGAACCAAGGGCGTATGATTTGTCCCACTCTTTCAGTGTATAATAGCTGAAAATATTTTCGAAAATAAAAATAGAATCAGTTTTAGCCTTTTATGTAATACATTAAAATAACAACTTCACGTCGTAGAAGATTTTAAGCTGCAGTTGACATAAATTTAGCGAATCGATACTATCTGGTAACAGGTCGTTGCTTTGCTGGCAGATCTGAATAGAACCAGCATTGAACCAATACTCAAAATATTATGCTAGACATTATTATAATTTAGTAATTATTCCCTAGAGACAACCCAAATAGGGCCTCTGTGAGTTAAATCAAATTACAACAGTTCGACGAAAAGGGACGTCAACCCCCTTCTCTTCCATTCACCACAGACAGCTCCAAGATGGTGACCTGAAAATAATTCTCAACTAATGTCTATATTAAAAGATATATTTTGTTCATTATGAGTGGCTAGCACTCTCAAAAATAGTTTTAAATGTATCGTCTAATGAATTTAAACTTCAGTTAACAAGTCACTTAAAAATTGGAAACCTACTCAATTTACCTACTGTAAGAAAACAAATTACTAAAATGGGATACTCATCTGATGGAAATAGACATACATGTTTTTTCTTGCATTTTTATTTGAAACAATAATGTTAACTCTACATTCAATGTATAAAATTATATATTGGCAGAATTGTACTACACATTACATTTTAAAGGGTAACTACAATAATTCTTCATCAGTGAAATTTAATAGGAAGAATATGTCGGCAAAATAAGTTATCCCGTTTTGAACAATTTTTTTAACTTAAAGGTCAGTTTAAAATGACACTTTAAACTGACCTTACAAGTTATCAATAGGTATAAATAATTACAATATAAGCAATTTAGAACACTCACTTCAAATTAGAAAAACAATTTATATTGGTGAGTGTATATATGTATGGATATTATGCCATTCTTGAACACTACGACTTTTTTGCAGCTCAAAGGTCCTCTCCACTCTAAATTAAAAAAACACGTCTGGAATTGCATTAAATATGCATTTGTACGATTATTTGTAAGGTTATATAACAGTTAACAGAAAAGAAGTTGATCAAGTATTATGTTCATAATCAATTATATAAGAAATATTCACATTCAACTTTCACTCTTTCTAAGATTCAATAGAAGAACAAGGCTGCATTCTACCTCATCACTTATTATTTTAAATTTATTGGTAATTAGGTATGGCTCTAGGACAACTGCCATGCGGACAACTGCCATGAGGATAACTGCCATGCGGACAACTGCCATGCGGACAACTGCCATGCAACAAACTGCCATGCGGATAACTGCCATGCAACATATTATAATTTTATTTTGGGAGAATTGTAATGCACTTGTAAACTTAACTTTTCTTGTGATTACTTTGATGTGAAGTATATTATTATCTTAACCTAAAATTATATTACAAAAAATGTTAATCGTATAGTCTGAAATTATGCATGAAGAAGCATAAAAATTGATAGTGCAGTAATACTAAATTTCTTTTTTGTTAGAATCATTTTCTTTCACTTTTAATTCCTTATTGAATAATCAAATAGTTGACAAAAAGGTAACCTTTGTAGATGCAAAATTTTCTTTACAAACATTTCAGAATACAAAGAATGGTACAAACATAAGCTATATAGCCTACGCATATATGAGTTAATTCAAATTTTTATTCGTTATTAATATAATAAAAAATTTCATTAAACATATTTCAGGAATACTTATTCAGATACACTTTTCAAATATTTATAAGACATGTAGTGCATGGATTTTTAATAAGTGGGAGTTGGAAACAAAGTAACGATAGAAAGACAAATTCAAATTTCAAAGTGTTCTTTGTAAGAACTTTTTTTAAATAGAAAAAAGATAATTACTAATGCTTAATAGATTTTAATTTTTTGTCAACTATTTGATTATTTAAGGCGCTCAATTAATTAAATATGAAATAATATGATTTCACAAAGATATAAATTTAGTATACATCAACATTAAATACTGAATCTACCGTCAATATTAATTTTTATACTTATTCATACACAATTTCAGACTATACTATTAACATTTTTATACTTAATTTTTAGGTTAAAATAATAATACACTTCACATCAATATAATTCCAAGAAAAGCGCAGAACAATTCACCGAAAATAAAATTATAATATATTGCATTGCAGTTGTCCGCATGGCAGTTTGTCGCATGGCAGTTGTCTGCATGGCAGTTGTCCGCATGGCAGTTTGTCGCATGGCAGTTGTCTGCATGGCAGTTATCCTCATGGCAGTTGTCCACTATGGCAGTTGTCTGCATGGCAGTTATCCACATGGCAGTTGTCCACTATGGCAGTTGTCTGCATGGCAGTTATCCGCATGGCAGTTGTCCACTATGGCAGTTGTCTGCATGGCAGTTATCCGCATGGCAGTTGTCCACTATGGCAGTTGTCTGCATGGCAGTTGTCCGTACACCATTAGGTATATAGGTTCACTTTTAGGTACCTAATGTTTTTTTAGGGTAATGGTATTTAGATAGCGGTATAGGTAGCCATATATAATATGTTTATAAAAGCTTTATTATAGTTTGGAATTTTTCAAGAGTCAATGGATCTTTTTTCCTCTCATGAAATTTTGAGGTTAGAAGTGAAATCACAAGAATAACTTAAATTACATATTATGGTAAAAATATAGAACCAAATTTGAAATGTTTTGCAGTTTTGTAATCAGTAACCTTGAATCAAATTAAAAGAATAATTTAAAAATTAGAGAGGTGAGGACCTTTAAATTAAATCTATGTTCTCCATGATAAAAAGGACAAAATTATAAAAATGGAATAATAATTGTTGCATAACTTGAATAAAATTATATAGCAATAAAGACAGAAGTCTAGCGTTTATTTTTCTGGATAATTCCCAAGCTGTTTCTTTTAAATTAACTACACGAGGCAATTGAGACAAAATTTGTCGGGTAAAAAGTAAGCAAGGCAATTAAATGTTTCTCAGGACTCTACAAAAATTAGGGCAATGGCCGCGTTGTACTAAAATGGAGTTTTATCTTAATTATAAAAAATACAGAGGAAGAGAATCTGGAGAGAAAAGTAGCGTCATGCTATAAGATTGTTAGTCACACTTGTTTTGGTTATAGTATCGTGGAAGAACATATATAATTTTGAACTTGTTTGGGACTGTTAGATTCACACAAGCAGTTGAAATATGTATTTGTTGATAAATTAAATAATACCAAGAACAGGGAAGTATTTGAGATAGAATACATTTCACTCATACATTCAGACATTAATTTTCATATTTAGGCAAATGTGGACAATTGTACTAATAATAGTATCTATCAACAGATATTTTTATTCATATCAAACTGAATATATAAAGAATTTGAAAGATTTTTCCTATATTCACCTGTATTTACATTTTGTGTCCATACTACACAATGTTGACACGTATTATTTTAACGTACGTAGGTACAATTGACAGGAATTGTGTCATTGACGAGGATGTTACCCACATTAGTTAGTTTTAGGATAACTTGTAACGAGATTATTCAACTGAAATTAGGGGGATATTATCCCGTAAGTAGGCAATAAGTTCCTAATTTCAGAATTAACAGAGTTGGGTTATTGTGTACAGTTGTACCAAATGGACTACCAAATGGATTAGTAACTGAATTACCGTTTAATATCCGTTAACATTTCAACAAAGGATTTGAACACGAAGCGGAGCTGAAAAACTTGGCCAACGCTTCATTGTTTATTTCTTTGGATTGAGAGTCCGGGAATATTTTTCATTGTTATTATTTGTACTGTAGGGGATATGAAGGGGATATGGAGGGAATATGGAGGGGATGTGGAGGAGAAATGGAGGGGATAGGGAGGAGGTATAGAGGGGATGTGTAGTGGATATGGAGGAAATATTTTACATGATTATTATTTGTACTGGAGGGGATATTGATAAGATGTTAAGGGGATATTGATAGGATATTAAGGGGATATTGATAAGATGTTAAGGGGATATTGATAGGATATTAAGGGGATATTGATAGGATATTAAGGGGATATTGATAGGATATTAAGGGGATATTGATAGGATAATAAGGGGATATTGATAGGATATTAAGGGGATATTGATAGGATATTAAGGGGATATTGATAGGATATTGATAGGATATTAAGGGGATATTGATAGGATGTGGCAGGGGTATGAAGGGGATATGGAGAGTAATGTAGAGGGGATACAGACGGATCAAAAAGGGAATATTGATGGGATATTGAGGTTGATGTTGAGAGAATATGGAGAGGATATGCAAGGGAGCACTGGAGAGAATATTTAGCAAGTATTATAGGGAATATGGTTAATATTGGAAAGGGAATGTTGAGGGGAGTGCTAGAGAATAGACAGAGGGGAATCTTGAGAGGATATTGAGTAGGAAATCATATATTGAATTTATGAGTGTACTTGAGATGATATTGAGGTGGAGCACTTACCTGAGTACTATAGTAGAGTACTGCCAGAATGTGAGGAGTACTTACCTGAGTACTATAGTAGAGTACTGCCAGAATGTGAGGAGTACTTGAAATGAGATGAGTGGAGTAGTGGAGTAGTTTGTAAGAAAATACTACTTAGTAGATTAATTGTTGAATAAATTAATGAATGAACTAGCTACTTAAAAGGGGTGATTTAGATTTTTTCCAATGCAACAATCGTAATGGTTACCATTTATTATAATACATCGATGAGGATATTTTATCACTCACTTTGTAAACCTCGGACTTTTATTTCTTTCTCAGAAATCTTTTAAAATATCTAACTTTCGACTCAGTTCTAATATTGTCGATGTTTTACAATATTACGAAACTCTTAGAATGTTTAGAAGTTACGAAACTTACTTCCTGTTTACTGACAATTCTCCATTTTTTTCCCTCGAGAATTTTCTACACAGTTTTTAAAAGTTAGAAATATTAGGAAGTTTCATTTGGAAATAAAATATTTTGGAGCAAAATGTTTTGTCCTTTCTTTTCGAATAAAAGAATTGTTAAAAGTTAATATTACATCAGTGATAAATATAGTGGGATAAATTTTTATTACTATTTCTGAATGTGTAATACGTAATAAATAGTTAATTTTAAAGCATTAAAGTACTCAATTAATTAATAATTGTTAATATATTATAGTAATCCTATTAACTTCACTGAGAAAAAATTGCGAGTCAACCTGACTCATCGCTTGAGTCAAGGCTGAAAAACCCATATATTGGAGTCTTTTTTCTTGATTGACTCTACCTGAGTCAAACTGACTATAAATTAAGAGTCAATATGACTCTTGTTTTTGAGTAGAATGTTAGGATGAGTCAAATCGACTCACATTTTTGAGCGGGTTTTGAGACAAACTGAAAAATCAAATTTTGAGTCAATTTGACTCGTATTTTTTCTCAGTGTTGATGGCAGTGATTCTACGTATTTTCTACAAAGGAAAATACAATTAAATGTTAACTGATGGAGAAAATCTTGCCTTTGAATGATTTAAATCAAACATATAATTCTTGATTTAAATCAAAACTCATTAATCATATAAATCAAACAAATAATTCTTTTCCTCTACAATAATCAACAAAACCAACTACTAAAATGTTTCAGTTTTCTCTCCAGTTCTCTTACTTCATATCCCATTTAAGTGAATCTATATTTTTTTGCGCAAAGTACGAGTGTGTCTTGGCTAGAAGATTAGATGCGCACTCAATAACTCGTTAGGGTAAATCGAAAAACAATCTAGGGAAACTCTTTATCGGACTGCACATACTTACCCTAAAATTATCGAAGGGGGAAAGAAATAAACAGTCTGTCTGGATGTAAAAAATGCAAAGAGAAATGCATGCAATTCATTTTTTGTTAATAGAATAGTTTAAGGTTTGTTGTAAATTATATTTGGCATAGCTTGAGTTTCTTATATTGAAGTAAATTCACTCTATGTACTTTAATACACATTCTAAATGCTGTATATCTAGAATTGCTGCGTCATGCTGAAATTGTCTAACAGGAGGAATTAAATATTTGGTAAATATCATATGCAAAGAGTTAATTTTCCTTATAAAAAACTCTTGTGTTTGTAATTCAAATAGGTTTATACATTATCATACAATTAAACTTAGGAAAATTTAATAAAAATAATACAATAGTTAGGTAAAACAAGTTAAATTCATCAAATCCTGTTAATCATTGTTAGTATTATCTGATAAAGATATAATGCCAAATATTGTAAACATATAAAATAATAATTGAACAGTTAAATCGAACAATCCAGTAAAATTCTCATCAAAAAGGAAGATAACAAATTCAATTTGCAATCACTTCAACAACAAATTCAAAATTTTCAACATTCTTTCAAAAACCTTAGGATAAAATTTACAAAAGATGCCATAGAAGAAACTGTTAAATGTGTGCCTCAAATATACATTTTTCTTAGTTGTGATTGTTTTATTCTTAAGGAACGTAATGCTAGTAATAATAAATAGACGAAATGTAGAAATAATGGAAGAGTTTTTAAATTAACTTTCTTTATAATCTAACGTTGCGTATTATTTTAAATCTAATTTTCAGTGTATGTTATAAATTATGAAACTATATTAATGATTTATTTTAAATTCAAATGAAAGCTCAGAATGGAAAAAAATCTTAAAATGAAGCTCTTTAAAATTATTAAACAATCCGATAATATTTGTTACTTTTAGTGGAAACTTTAATTTTAAACACCTGCATTAATTAATTCTGTGTTCATTTTCGAATGATTTTGAAATGAATAGAATTTTTTATTTTTTATTTTAAATGTATATTGAAAAGAACGAAAGTTGATATATACGATTTAAAGTATAAAATTCAGAGAAATTATAAAAAATATTAGAATTAATAATAGATAAATGACAGATTTACAGTAATTATTTTATGAAGAATACAGAGGAAAGGAAAGAAGAAAAGGAAATTGAAGAATTACTTAAAAGATATTAAAAGGTAGCTTTTTCTTCAAGGATTATGAGTTCGCTGTCATTTCTCTGCGAAATATAACGAGTCTTTTCTGTTTCCACTTTGTATTTATACAGTAATACAAATAGGGAAATATAACCACACTATAATAATAGTTATGATATTTCAGCACTGTTCAATCTAGCAACGAGATGAAAAAAATCTTATTTCATTATTATAATAATCAATATAATCCAGTCCGTCATCGAGCACTCCACTTCTGTTTATATTGTCAGTTTTCACGCTTTACCTATAGTACAGACATACATTTACTCTACTATAAAGAAACTATACCGATAGGTACCTGGAGAATGAGAGAAGCGACACTGATGAGTGATGTAAGTAAAACTTGTAACGACTTTAACAACAAAATGGTGGGATCGAATTAATATTATTTAAAGTCGAATGAAGATGAAAATGATGTTACCAAATAACTTCATTATAAGTAAGTAACTTAATTAGTATTCAGATATATTGACAAGTATATTAATGTAAGATTCGTGATTGACGAATTGGTTTTGGACATACAGGCGTTAGAGTAACTTGACAGGGATAACTATTATATTATGGGATTTGGGAAGTAATTTTTCAAAGTATTGCACGGAAACTATTTTTGAATAAAAAGAGCAATTGATTACCTTTCAGTTATACTTGATAACACACATTGTTTCATTTTGAATGTAAAAGATTGTTAGTTACGGAATTTTACATACACTATTATAGCTGAAAAGATTTTCAAAAATAAAGCCAGAAACAGTTAAAGCATTTCTTGTAATGCATAAAAATAAAAGCTTTGCTTTGTAGAAGATTTTAAACCACAGTTAACTTAAATTTGGCGATTCGTAATTGTCCGGTAACGGGTCGCTAATTCACTGGCAGATCTGAATAAAACCAACATTTAATTTAAGTAATACTTAAAAGTAGACACTAATCAGTATTATAATAGGAATTTATTTCCCACAGATGGTATCCGGCGGTTTTTCCGAAAACGAATTTTACGAAACCAAATTCTCCGAAAACTAATTCACCGAACCCTAATTCACCGAACTGGATTCTCCGAATACGAATTTGCCGAAACCCAAATTGGTAGAAAACGGATTTGTCGAAGTGAAGATTCGCCGAAAGACAAATTTGCCGAAAGACAAATTTACCGAAAGACTTATAAAAAACAAAATGTAAAATTATACAAAAGTTACAGAAAAGAAACGAAACAACGAAATCATAACCATTAGTTAGACTAAATAATCCTTTAATCTTTGTACCACTAAATGATTCTTTGTCTTTTCTTATTTTAAAGACGTTCAAGCTTTATTCAGTCAGAATCAGTCAGTCAGCTATATGGGTCATGTTGCATTTCTTTCATTTGAGCGTTTGGTTGTTTTTAGATTGTGTGTTTCTAGCGTGTCTATTCATTTTTGTGAATATTCCATGTTTACTGCATATATTTTATTCAGCTGTTAATAGTATACCATACAGAAGGTGTTTTGTGGCTTACATTATTAATATTTATTCCATCTATTGCGTTTAAAATATAAAATTGTTAGTAATGAATAACATAACTATTAGATATGTTTATATCTTCCCAATATACCTTTTTCTTCAATGATAGTGTCACTTGCATGAATAAATTTGTTTCAGTTTAAAACATTGATTTCTATCAACACTTTTTTAGTAATGCCATATACATATTAATATTTTAAATATACAGTTAGATATATGAATTTAGCAAAATGATACTGAATTAGCGGAATACAAATTTATATAGCAATAGTAATGTCAAAGTCATGTAAGAAATGTTTTTTTTTTATACATAAGATATAATGATGAGAACTACAAAGTCCAACAGAATTTTATTTTTGAATACATTAAATTTGATTTTCGACAAATTCGTCTTTCGGAAAATTTGTCCTTCGGCAAATCCGTTTTCGGCCAATTTGGGATTCGGAAAAAATGTATTCAAAAAATAAAATCGTTTCGGTGAATTAGTTTTCGGCCAATTCGTTTTCACAGATATCTTCAGGAGAGCGTTCTGGAGGTGAATCCAAATTACAACAGTTCAGGAACCAAGGGATGCCACTATCCTTTTTTCAACTTCATAAAGAGTGGCAAGTCCTCCTTCCCCCCCCCCCCCATATGATTCTTTAATATATAGAAACCTACTCAATTTACCTAATAGAAATTAACAAATTAGTAAGATACGATGCATATCAGTTGATGAAGGACATATATGTCTTTTTTCTTGTAGTTTTTTTTTTTGCCTTGTAATAATTAATCTATTTCGAATACATAAAATGATTTAAGTAGTTAATTTTCCTCATAGAAAACTCTTAAGTTCATTATTCAACGAGGTTTATACATTATCATACACTTAGACATACCAAACTTCAATAATAATAATAATAATAAGATAATTATCAACCAATATGTAAAAGACGGTAAAATCATCGAAAACCGATATTCATTGTTAGTATTATTCGACAAAGATATAATTCCAAATATTGTAAACATACGAAATAATAATTGAGCAATTGAATTGAACATTTCAGTAAGATAATTTTAATGATGAAGACAACAAATTCAATATCTTCAATATTCTTTCAAAAACCTGAGGATAAAATTTACAAATGATGCAGTAGAAGAAACTGTTAAATGTAAGCATCAAATTGTTTTTTCTTGCGATTGGTATTTTTCTAAAGGAATTTAATGCTCATTATAAAAAGACGAACTATTAATAGAGAAAAATATAAATTTATTTTGTTTAACTTTCTTTAAAATCTAACGTTACGTATCATTTTAAATCTAATTTTCAATGAGTGTTATGAAAATATATTAATGATTCATCATAAAATTTCAATGCGTGCTCAGAAAAAATTAAAATGGAGCTCTTTAAAGTTATTAAACAATCTCAAAATACTTCTTAAATTACTTTTAGTGGCAACTATAATTTAAAACACTTGCAGTGAATAATTTTGTTTTCATTTTAAAATGATTTTGAAAATAAAAGGAGAAATCATGAATATTTTAAACGAAAAAAGGAGATAAAGCATAAAATGATTCCATATACAATTTAAAATAAAAGAAATTCAGAGAAATTATGATAAATATTAGAATTTAGAATAGGCAAATTACAGATTTACTGTAGATATTAAATAAAAATAAAGAGAAAAGGAAAGAAGAGAAGACTTTAGTAAAAAGATGTTGAAAGCTAGTTTTCACTTCAAGGATTATGAATTCACTGTTATTCTTCGGCGAAATATAACGAGTGTTTTTTACTATGTATTTATACAGAATAATGAATAGGAAAGATATAACCACACTATAACAATAGTTATGATATTACAGCACTGTTCATTCTAACAACGAGTTGAGTGAAATCTTATTTCGTTATTAGAATAATCAATGTAATTCAGTCTATCATCGGGCACTCCACTTCCGTTTACTACCAGTGTTCACAATTTCATTTTGAATCGTTGTGAATATTGTTTCATTTTGAATATAAAATAATAAATACCGAATTTTACATACACTACATTGCTGAAAAGACTTTCAAAAATAAAAGCAGAAACAGTTTTAGCATTTCTTGTCATACATTAAAATAACAGCTTTGCGCGTCGTAGAAGATTTTAAGCTGCAGTTAACATAAACTGAGCTAATCGATACTATCTGGTAACAGGTCGTTGCTTTGCTGGCAGATCTGAATAAAACCGGCATTGAACCAGTGTTGAAAATAAAACACCAACCAGTATTATATATTGAATTTATTTCCCACTGATATATTCAGGAGAGAGAGGTGAATCCAAATTACAACAGTTCGGGGCCCAAGGGAAGCCACTATCCTTGTTTCAACTTCATAAAGAGTGGCAAGCACCCTCAAAAATAATTTCAGATATCAGGAAAATGATTATACCGTAAATGATTCTTCCATAAATAGAAACCTACTCAATTTGCCTAATAAAAATTAACAAATTAGTAAAATACGATGCATTTCAGTTGAAAATGAACATAAATGTTTTTTCTTGCATTTTGTTTGAGAGAGTAATATAAAATCTATTTTCAAAATAGAAATTGATCTATACAGAATATGATTACATAATACATTTTTAAGGGTAACTATATATAATGATTTATCTGTGGATATCAATACGAAGAAAAACAATTAAATAAAATCGAGAGTCTGAAAGGACATTATTTTGAACAGACTTTACAAATTCTCTGTGCCAATTGCTTCATTATTAGTTTTAGAATAAATATTTGATATTAGTGATTGTATATAAATAATGACATTATGCTATTTGCAACAACAAAAATTATTGCTATTTTCCAGGTTAAAAAATGGCAAAATTATAAAAATAGAATAATTGGTGCATATCTTGAATAAGAAAACATAGCAATAAAGACAGAAGCCTAACGTTCATTTTTCTGTATAATTCCCAAGCTGTTTCTTTTAAATTAACTACACGAGGCAATTGAGACAAAATTTGTGAGGTAAAAAGTAAGCAAGGCAATTAAATGTTTCTCAGGACTCTACAAAAATTAGGACAATGGCCGAGTTGTGCTAAAATGGCGAACTTTCACTTCTTAATATTTATTTTACTAATATTTATGTTTTTGCGCAAAGTACGACTGTGTCTTGGCTAGAAGATTAGATGCGCACTCAATAACTCGTTAGGGTAAATCGAAAAACAATCTAGGGAAACTCTTTATTGGACTGCACATACTTACCCTAAAATTATCGAAGGGGAGAAAGAAATAAACAGTCTGTCTGGATGTAAAAAATGCAGAAGCAAATACAGTTATAATACATTGTAAATAAAAAACTATAATTTTTGTTGTAAATTTTAAAAAGTGAGTTTCAAAAATTGAAGTAAATTCACTCTATGTATTTACACAGATTCTATATTCAGCACATCTAGAATTCTGCGCCATTCTCAACCTGGGTTACTCGTATTGCGTCATATTGAAATATTTTTACTCATTCTTCGTCATACTGAAATTCACACTCTGCGTCATACTAAAATTGTGTGATACATTCTGGGTCATATTGAGATCGAGTTACACACTCTGCGTCATTTGGAACCCCCTTCATGCGCGCCACAACAAGCTCACTGGCGGAATAATCAGAACTGATACCGGTGGACAGTTATTGCTTGGCAATGGACGGGCCGGGTTTATAGGCCCCATAATATAAGGGTCTGATAGTAACTGATATGGCAGACATTACAGTTCATTATTGCAGATAAAGGAAATGGAGGAGAGGGATATTATCTTCTCTAATGTAGTGAGGCTGTACTCAATTTGCAGACTATTTTCTTAGTCGCTAGAATTATTTCTAAACGTTGTAACCTTTTCATAACTACACTGGGTGATGATATCTTATGGAACATATGCTATGTTCTCTAAAAAAATCTTTCAAAATTTTCAAGAAATGTTAACTGTAATAATTTATATGCATATTCACTAGATATCTACAAATGATTTATATTTTAAATTTTGTTCTAACTTGACGTGCTCAATAACGATTAAACCAGTAAGAAGAAAGTTCTAAAATAAAATGGAGCCTATTAGAAGCAAATCGAGATGAAGTCAGTGAGAGGATTCCAAGGACTATTGACACAACTCTCTAAAACTCCAAAGTATTTACAACAAGATTTTATTGGAGAGATATTAAAGGGACAGTTAACGTGTGTAAAATATAGGCACTTTTATTAGTTATTTTATTAGTTATTTTATTTACATGAGAGAATTATTGCAATAAGGAAAATAGATTATTATAAGCATGTAACTGGGAATTTCACCGCATCGGCAAATGGCGCTGCAATCAGTGTTTACATAATCATCCGCCCATTTTAAAAAAAGAAAACAGTAACGGTGGTACTAAATCCTATATATACATCAACTATTAAGAAGAATTATTTATTATAACATAATATAATGTAAAAACAAACAAACGGTAAGATTATGACGATAGCGTGGCCATACGTACATCGTTTGTAAATTTCCTCACTAGGTGGCGCTGCAGTTGTGAATTAATTTAACCTTTTTAAATGTTTTTTTAAATAAATGACAACATCTTACTCTATTTTAATGTCTCCATCAATTTATCAACAGTGGATAAAACAATTGCCTAAAGTTTACTGCCTCAATCTTCAGGACAGGATACTGTGAACAAATGAAGTGGAAGATTAAAAGGTGAATAAAATATTGATATAAGAAGTGTAAAGGTTAAATAATGGAAAAAGTTAATAAAGTGAGTAATAGAAAGTTTAAAGATATAATGGAGATGTATAATCATTTTATTATTTCAAAATACATTTCCTTTTTATACTTACTTCAATATTGCTTAACATAATATACCATTATTTAAACAACTTTCGAAACAATAATATTCCGCTGTAGAAAACACAGAGTGGAAAATAAGATGCATTCATATTGCAATGTAGAATATTTTTACGTTAATGAATCCAAGTTAGATAAACTAGGAATGTTTTGATGAGTCACTTAATGACTGAAGTTATGGGAAACTTACCTCAAACTTTAGTAATATTGCATGGAAGTAAGTATAGGGCTAGGAGTGTAGCAAATATCGGTGAGGTGTAGCAAAGAGTAACTATAGGGCTAGGAGTGTAGCAAATATTGGTGAGGTGTAACAAAGAGTAACTATAGTGCTAGGAGTGTAGCAAATATCGGTGAGGTGTAGCAAAGAGTAACTATAGGGCTAGGAGTGTAGCAAATATCGGTGAGGTGTAGCAAAGAGTAACTATAGGGCTAGGAGTGTAGCAAATATCGGTGAGGTGTAGCAAAGAGTAACTATAGGGCTAGGAGTGTAGCAAATATCGGTGAGGTGTAGCAAAGAGTAACTATAGGGCTAGGAGTGTAGCAAATATCGGTGAGGTGTAGCAAAGAGTAACTATAGGGCTAGGAGTGTAGCAAATATCGGTGAGGTGTAGCAAAGAGTAACTATAGGGCTAGGAGTGTAGCAAATATCGGTGAGGTGTAGCAAAGAGTAACTATAGGGCTAGGAGTGTAGCAAATATTGGTGAGGTGTAACAAAGAGTAACTATAGTGCTAGGAGTGTAGCAAATATCGGTGAGGTGTAGCAAAGAGTAACTATAGGGCTAGGAGTGTAGCAAATATCGGTGAGGTGTAGCAAAGAGTAACTATAGGGCTAGGAGTGTAGCAAATATCGGTGAGGTGTAGCAAAGAGTAACTATAGGGCTAGGAGTGTAGCAAATATCGGTGAGGTGTAGCAAAGAGTAACTATAGGGCTAGGAGTGTAGCAAATATCGGTGAGGTGTAGCAAAGAGTAACTATAGGGCTAGGAGTGTAGCAAATATCGGTGAGGTGTAGCAAAGAGTAACTATAGGGCTAGGAGTGTAGCAAATATCGGTGAGGTGTAGCAAAGAGTAACTATAGGGCTAGGAGTGTAGCAAATATTGGTGAGGTGTAACAAAGAGTAACTATAGTGCTAGGAGTGTAGCAAATATCGGTGAGGTGTAGCAAAGAGTAACTATAGGGCTAGGAGTGTAGCAAATATCGGTGAGGTGTAGCAAAGAGTAACTATAGGGCTAGGAGTGTAGCAAATATCGGTGAGGTGTAGCAAAGAGTAACTATAGGGCTAGGAGTGTAGCAAATATTGGTGAGGTGTAACAAAGAGTAACTATAGTGCTAGGAGTGTAGCAAATATCGGTGAGGTGTAGCAAAGAGTAACTATAGGGCTAGGAGTGTAGCAAATATCGGTGAGGTGTAGCAAAGAGTAACTATAGGGCTAGGAGTGTAGCAAATATCGGTGAGGTGTAGCAAAGAGTAACTATAGGGCTAGGAGTGTAGCAAATATCGGTGAGGTGTAGCAAAGAGTAACTATAGGGCTAGGAGTGTAGCAAATATCGGTGAGGTGTAGCAAAGAGTAACTATAGGGCTAGGAGTGTAGCAAATATCGGTGAGGTGTAGCAAAGAGTAACTATAGGGCTAGGAGTGTAGCAAATATCGGTGAGGTGTAACAAAGAGTAACTATAGTGCTAGATGTGTAGCAATTATCAGTGAGATTAGCAAAGAGTAACTATAGGGCTAGGAGTGTAGCAAATATCGGTGAGGTGTAGCAAAGAGTAACTAGGATTGGGAGTGTAGCAAATATCTGTTAGACGTAACAAAGGAGTTTTGTAACTGAAATTATCAATATAAAACTGTGAAATATATTATCGTACATGTTTTATAGGTATAGAAATACCACAAATTCTTGTGAGATTTACATAGCGCCTGTATAGGAGACTTTCTTCCGTGTTTTTGATCAGTCTTTCACAATATCGAGACAAAGAAAAATGTATTTAATGAACACAAACAACTATAATGAAATTTAAGCAGCAAGATATTGTTTACTGCTCTTAGGTTCACTTAAAGTTGATGAGGTGAACCAAGATGTTAACTATATTTATTGAGAGGTAGGGTAAGTTCCGAATTATCGGTCAGTACTACATCTTCGGTCATTAAGAAAAAACAATACAAAAATTGTTATTATTACACAGTGGTATCTAATACTTCTGCAAACCCGGGTTTGCAGAAGTATTAGATACCACTGTGTAATAATAACAATTTTTGTATTGTTTTTTCTTATATGACCGAAGATGTAGTACTGACCGATAATTCGGAACTTACCCTATATTATGTGTATACATTAAATTTGGTATAGTGAAAAGAAGGGGCATTTTTTTGTAGTACACGGATTCCTTATTAGCTTTGCAGTACTCGTAAAGTGGGTAAAAACAAATACAATTAAGGATAAGTTCATCAGAAATTTTAAAAATCAAATTGGTTCATAATCAAAGTTATTCATCACTTTCCGAGGACTGTAAGTGTCTGTCTGGTGAATGACTAGTTTCACTACCACAAAAAAATATTTAATTCTTGCGTTAATTTAATATATTAATTTTATACATGAATGCTATATTTTTTTGTTTAAAAAGTCATTATTTTTCCCATTTTCTTTACAATGATATAAAAGTAACCCTATTACGAAGAGTTAAAATAACTAAGATGAGGTTAAGATAATGAATAGTAAAATTTAAATGTTGATGGTTTATGAATGATTAATGTACACAGGTCTAAATCAAGTTAAAATTCTTTATTGAAATAAAAGTAATTACAGAAAGAATAACTATGCAGTAAAGATACATCAACTTACAGTAAAAGCTTCCTATAGCTACTCCCCACTTAGCAACATAACATTTAAAAGTTCGGTGCTATGAAAACTATTCAAGCAGAACCACTCTAAAATCACATGAAGCTAAATAAAGATCATATGCTTAATCTTCTTCTTAAATGCTACGTAAACATTAATATGCAAACGTCGTAAGATTGGCTTCGTAATTAAAAACAAATAACTTTAATAACCAAACAGTTCGAAGAGAATCATTCTTTAAAACAAAGTAAATACTACTGTTCAAATGTAAAGCCCTTAAAAAATTTCAATTTGTTATTATTATGTTACCTCTGAATTTTTTCTTCGTATATACATTATTCAGTAAATTGCACACAAATCAAAAACTCTCTTTTGAATTAATTATTAATCTGTTAATTCTGGCATTTTATAGCAAAGAGCCTGAACAATTTTCCAGCCACAGACAACACATCAAAATTCCTTCCTATACCTGTGTTCTTCGGATGAGAACAACAAAATCTTCATTTTTCGGCCAAGAAAACACCGTCATAACCAGCTTCAGTTTCATGTCAGACATAATCCCTGTGGCTGTTCTTTCCCTCGTCAGGTAATTTGATAGCAAATATACCTATAATATTGAGCTCTTTCCTACCTTTCGCTGAAATATCTAACATTGGGTTCGTTCTATACCTCGCAAACCGTGTTCGGAACATGAACTGAAGAACAAACTGGAATAGTAGTTGGTGCTATTATTTATTTCTATTAGCTTTCGATAATTTAAAAAGAAATGTCCTCAATAAACTTGAATGATATCAAACAATGATAAGTACTATGATTCTTCTATTTCAAATACTGAAGTTTACATTCATCTGTAAATTTCATAATGAATTAATATTTTTTTTTATTCTTTTGATATCCGATATTTTTTCCTCCCAAAAAATGCATTTACACTGTAAATAATTGTAAACATGAGGGTATATCATAATTTCATTATTTCAAAAGAATAAAACTATTTACAAGTATCAATTAGTTGATACAATGCGTTTCGACTATATTTTGCATAATAATAATTGTCGCTGAATTGAGAGAAGCCATTGAACATGAATGTGTCCAAATACCAATGGATTTGTTTGATGGTGAGTGCAACTCCATCGCTTCTGTTTTGGATCAAAATGAACATCAGTTTCAGAACAGACAGTAGAAAAATAATACAATGTTATTCTTATATAGTTTTACCTTTATAAATTAATGAATTTATAATAAACACCAATTTTATGAATAATCACCAAGCGCTATCATTGTATTTGTTACAATATAATTTCAAACACTGCACACATAGGGTAAATAACGAATTATCATCGGTTGTTTTCACGGTTTTAGGAAAATTCCACTGAGGAAAGTTCCACTGCGGAAGATTCCAGTGGTAAAATTCCACTGAGGAAAATTCCACTGAGGAAAATTCTACTGCGGAAAGTTCCACTGGGAAAATTCCACTGAGGAAAATTTCACTGAATATAAATAAATATATAAATTGTACTGTTTATTTTCTTAAACTATACTTTAGAAATTTTCCTCTTCATATTATATAAGCTTTTCCTTTTTAAGAGATTTAATAAAATGTAAGTGAATCTCATTAAATAATTTTCTTTGTGCAACACTTTAAGGAAAAAGCATTGTTAAGCTACTTCTACTTGAGATTAAGATAATTCTACTCACAAAAAACTATTAAAGAAATTTTATTTAGCATCTTGTTCTGCAAATCTGATTACATAGTTAAGTTAATTTTCCTTTTGAATGTAAGCTCGAGTTTTAAGTAGAAGTAAATAAAATATGTGTTATACGAGACAATAGTTTTCAAGCAAAACGACATCGAGCACAAAGAGTACAATCGATTTATATATTAATGATGTGGACAAATTCTGCAATTTAAATATGTTAAATAAAGTAACAACAATAAAAAATAATTTATATGTATTAGGTATGGGTTCTAGGACTTTTGCCCGGGGGAATTTTGCCCGGCGGAATATTGTCAGGCGGAATTTTGCCAGTGTGGAATTTTTCCAGACGGATTTTTGCCCGGCGGAATTTTCTCCGTGAATTATATATTTGTTGGTTAAATAGGTAAATTGTAAGTTAAAAGTTTAAAATGCAAGATGCAATTTACATAAATTTAAATAGTTTTATTTTTACTTTATCATATTATACTATGACAAGTTTAATTTAACTAATATTAAATAGCCACGGAAATTAAAATAAAATTAATTTTGAAATTTACTTAAGATAATTACTGAACATCATACATATACATTGATATATTCTAACATTCTTATAGAGTTCAATTATCACCATAATTTAAAAAAGTAAGGGTATCCTAACTAAAAATAGTTCAATATTTTCTATGATTCAACAAACTGTTACAATTTAACAGTTATTATGAATGGTATTATGCGACTTGAAAAAGTAAGATGAAGATTCATTCATTGTAATCAGTTGGTTCCTGAAGTTTGCTCAATTACAGCTATTGTCTTATCCCTTTCACAATGGCGTAGATAATATTAAGTTCACGTGGAAAAGATATCATTATTTAAAAAAATCCTATTGATACTTAAAAAAGGATTGAAAACTATGAAATCGTTAATGAAATCATTGAACATTGAAATCATTGAAAATTCCACTACGGACAGTTCCACTGAGGAATATTCCACTGAACAAAATGTAATATTTAAAAATCAACCAGGAACTCTTTCCTATGATTTCACTAGAAAGAGTTCCTGGTTGATTTTTAAATATTACATTTTGTTCAGTGGAATATTCCTCAGTGGAACTGTCCGTAGTGGAATTTTCCAAGTTGAATATTCCTCAGTGGATCTTTCCCCAGTGGAGTTTTCCCAGTAGAACTTTCCACAGTGGAATTTTCCTCGGTGGAATCTTAGACGCACTGGTTTCACGTCTTCGGTCATATAAGAATAAACGATATAATTGTTTTATATGACTTTGAATTAAATTAGAATAAATATCTCATTAAAATTGCCATATCGTCTTAAGACTCTTATATGACCGAAGGTGTGAAACCGACCGATAATTCATAACTTACTTTTTTTCCCTTTCACACAGCAAACACACACCCTAATTCAGCACTCAGTGCTCCAGTCTGCCAATCACCAGTTAATTGATTAGCAAACACAAACACACAGACGGTAAATCCGCAGATTCGTGGAATTATTCCAAACTTGCGTTTGGCGTGCATTGTTTGCTCTTACGAAGCGTATAATTGCGGTAAAGTAAACTTGGCGAGTACCATCTCTTAATGTCTGTCAGCTAACGATGCTCTCTGCTTTACAAACAATGTCTGCTGCACAGGAAGAGCTCTTTGTTATTATGCACATGTATGTTGAATTAGTTTCAATGAGCACACGTTATTAACATAACAAAATTACGGAAAGTTATGTTTTGAAAGGCATTTATATATATTTGTAATCTTGTTTATCACATCACTCAATAAAGTACTCAATCAAATTGCCTGGAATTAGGTGGGACGATTGGTCAATATATAAGAAACAATTGGTAAGATTTTGGGAGCGCTAGTAAATGACCTTGAACGAAGGTCAAGGTCATTTATTAGCGGCGGGGAAGGTATATGTGCTCTACGAGTGTCGCCTAGTTTGCAATCTTATTATTCACATAATTCAAAAACTTTTCAACAACATGCATTGCCTAAAATTTGGTGGGACGATAAGTGATTATACAGTAACCATAATTAGATTTTGGGTATACGCTCTGACTTTTAGTTCTGTTCTGGTTTCATGTATAAAAATAATTAATGTGTCATTTCTTTTGGCAGAGTAGAAGAATGTATTGAAATTCAATTTAATATATCATACAACCATAGATTTTAATAAAGTACTTTCTTTTTATTTACATAATATTACTACCTGCTGTAGAAAATAATATTATGACGCTTCTATATATTGAGTTGTTTTATTTAACGTATAATGATGAAACTTATAAATATTTTGAAAGCAAATATTAAACACCACCAATTTATTAACAATAATCCCATATAATAACGAAATAAATATTTACAATTTTCAGTTTACCAAGTTATCATTTTCGTATTCAAAATGTGTTAATTCTAATCCATGCAGTGAGAATAAAGCGATAACAGTCCAGTAAATTGCAAATACTTTCTTATTTAGAAAATTACGCAAACCTATTACAGCAGGTGAGATCAGGTGCTAGAGCCTATTTAAATAATTATTGCGTTACTTACCTAATTATTGCGTTATTTCAGAGTAACTCCGAATTGTTTTTCAGCCAGCTTATTAAGGTTCATTTTGGCTGGCTAATTACCTAGACCCAAACTCAGGTTGGTTATTTCACAACACTAATTGTCTAGGTAGTTTCTTGAGTGGAAATGTGTGGAGTATATGAATATTAGGCTAACAGTACACTCATAGTACTCGGAAAGTGCGTGAGTTTATGTAGGTCTTGATAACGGTTAGGAATATCTGATGGGCATTTATGTTCACATCAATTTTCCGAGGACTGTGAGTGTTCCAGCACTGTGGTGGTTCTGTATATAGTAGATTGATATTATGTGTATTTTAACCGTAGATTGTTTATTTAAATTATATAAATTGGGAAAAAGCCTAATTTAAATAAATCTGAATATATTTTAAAAACTGCAATATTTGTATTGAATTTTAAGAATTAATGCAATATATTTTAGGCCTTAATTAGCAATAACATGAAAGAAATATGTAATTAACCAGAAAACCGAATACTACATATAGACACAGTTAAACGAACACTACGAATTAATAACAATAAACCCAAACAAGATATAAACACCAAAACTATTAATTATTATATAAACTAAATCGATAATATTATACTTCCGTACTAAACATGATAGTAAATACTATAATTTCATAAAGTCTTTCAATATTTAACTTTGTTCATAGGTTAAACGATCAGATCATGCAGTGAAGTTTAAGATTTTACAACAGTGGTAATGTTAGATTGAAAATTAATTAGGGTAGTGAACCTATTACCGGTTGCTTATTTCTTTTAACTAATTACCGGCTGCTCAATTTTATTGACTAATTATCGGGAAAAAATTTGAACGACCATTGAAATGTATTTTTATAAGTGTAAACCAACTTTATTTTTAATAATGCTGATTTAAATGTATCCATCTGGTCATAAATAAGAAAAATAAGCATCTGGTAATTTGTTAATTACTTAAATCAGTTTTGATTAGTTATTATATTTTAAAGATACAATAAAGTGAAATGACATAAGATACAACTCATTTTTAATTATTACTATCGTAATCTATGTTGTAATATAGTATATACATGCTAAATATATAAATGATGAAACACATAAATTCATTTTCAATAAACATTAGTACAAATATATAGATAAACACATAAATAAAAAGTGAAGTACATCTATAAAGTAAAATGTTCTTTTTTTCATGAAAGTGACTATGCAAACCTTCTACACGTTATATAACAACAAAACAAATACATTAAAATGAACTTGTTCTTTTAATAACTCTGATAACTTAAATAATATTTCAATAATGAAGAATAATTGTTTCTTTTCATAAGAAAATCAATAAAATAAACCTGTATAATAGATATATACATCGATATGTTTTTTTTAAATCTGAAAAATTCATCAAGGAATTCATATAAATAAATTTAAATTCTTTCACTGCAGTCAGGAAATAAATCCAGTGTTGATTGAATTCCAATCCAGACAAAGAATGCAGCTCCTGTTTCACTCTCTATTCCCGATCTCTAAGCTATTCCCGGAATCTCGTGTTTATATGTTTTTGTTGACATGATCTGCCCGCAAATCCGGATAGGCCGATGCTTGCTTTCCCTCCAGCTTTTAGTTTACGCTCAGCCGTCACGAGGTGAGGTGTGCAGCTCCTCCAGCAGCGCATATCACTGCACCTCTGGACCCTAACACGGATATTATCATTTTAACTCCTTGCTTTCTTTCCAGATGATATGATTTATAACTGTGTGATGGTTTGTGAATTAAGATGAGGGATGTTTAATAGAAATGATCTTCTAGGATAATATACAGACATAACTAGGACTAGGTATTACGGAGGTGAAATTTATTGCAATAATAGAAAGTGCGATAACTTCTAGAAAACATTTCATGACGTAACTTCAGAAGAGTCATCTCATGCAGTCTACTGTGTAATAAACTACCAGGAACTTCCATATTAACGGCGTTAATATAAACGAGGTAAGCAGCTATAAAAGGGACATCATTTAAAAAGTACCGAAAAAAACTAAAGATGTTATTTATCCATGTTAAAAATAATTAGGATATGTTATGAATTATCGGTCGGTTTCACATCTTCGGTCACATCAGAGAAAACGAATTATTTTTTTATGTGATATTTTCATGAATTTTTGAAATAATAATTTTTATTTAATTTTATTATTTTTATATAGTTTTCTCTTATATGACCGAAGATGTGGCACCGACCGATAATTCGTAACTTACCCCATTTATTTTATGTTTTTTTATAACCATAATATATATTTTGTTATATACCAATAAATGATATATCAGTATTGAAAATAAGTTTTAAGTAAAAAGATTATAATAAACTTATGTCATTTTTGGTATCGTCTTTTAAAATTAAAAAACTATTTTAATAACCATATTGCATTTATTTGAAAATGTATTTATTAATATTCTTATATAAATTATACATGTAATATTAATGCTTTAGTAAATTTTATCATATATATATAAAAGGTGAATATTTTGTGGATATGCATTATTTTTCCGTGGTATTCTTAATATGATATTTCGTACTGATGTTATTAAGTTCTGCGAGAATTTCAATAAAAATTCTATTAAGTTCTCTCATACTCCTCACATATACCTCTATACTCCTCACATGCACCTCTATACTCCTCACATGCACCTCTATACTCCTCACATGCACCTCTATATTCCTCACATGCTCCTCTATACTCCTCACATGCACCTCTATACTCCTCACATGCACCTCTATACTCCTCACATGCACCTCTTTCTTTCTACTATGACAATACGATAATTTCTTAAGTTATTTATCATAATTTTTCATATTTTCCTTTCTCATTTGCCTTTCTCATTTTCCTTTCTCGTTTTCCTTTCTCATTTTCCTTTCTCATTTTCCTTTCTTATTTCCTTTCTCATTTGCCTCTCTCATTTGCCTCTCTCATTCGCCTTTTTCATTTGCCTATCTCATTTGCCTTTCTCAATTGCCCGTTAGTCAGAAGTTCTCCCCTATTCATGGACATTATGTCACAGTTTTCCCAGTACTTTTTACATTTCCTTGGTACAAATACATACCATGGGTAACAAACACAGACTGGGGGAAACTTGTCATAAAGTTTAAGCCTCGCAAGTCGCACCCCACCTAGAATGACACAGCGTTTTTTGTCACACCTCACTGCGATATTCCGCCTTTCAAAGGTCAAACGGATCTGCCGTGACCTTGCACCGATAAATGACTGCAAATATCGTGTGCAATCGTTAGCCTTTTTTGCTAAACGGGATCGTGTGATATTGTATACATATTCATTTCATTCATGTAGAGTGAAATTTTAATATATAGAACGTATGAATCGAATTTATTATTTAACGATATTTTATTTTTTTAAATGGTAATACTTCATTTAGCCATTTGTATTTATTTTTAATTTACTTCAGTTTTAAATAACGCTAGTAGCTGTCTTTCTATTGTTATCCACTGTCCTCTGAACTGTTGTAATTTGGATCATACAAATTTTCCGCACCAAGGGGCTCTATCCTGAAGCTGTCTGTGGTGAATGGAAGAGAAGAGGGGTGCCATCCCTTGGGCCCCGAACTGTTGCATTATGGATTTTTTTATTGTTACCATCTTTTAAACGTTACTTGCAGTTTTACAGAATGGCTCTTCAACTGCGAGGTTTTAGATTTTTTGTTAGGTAGACTCGTATAGGCTTCATTTACTATCACCTCTTCATTTTCCTCTTTAGTCCATGAGTGCAGTCAACGGTGCTTGTGTCCTTTTTTGTAAGTGACTGCATCCACAGTGTAACGCTTCTACTTCTTGATTTGAAGGTGTTTTTTAAATTAACATTTTCCTGTAACTACTTTGAAAAAAATTATTATTTTCAAATAGAACTTTACACTTTAAAAATACCCAATTAATTACAAATTTATAATATCTTTCGTAATAGTAATATTATTTGAATAAATTTGTGTCCGCATTGACAATAATAATTCAGATTCTATTTTGGTTGATTTTTCAATGAAAATTATTTTGATATTTTAATCTGATCCCACTTTACGTTCAAACAATATTTTTGTTCGTTTCACTACAGTAAAACTCCACTATAGTGAATATAAGAGTCCTGACTAACGAATTAACCCTGAATAGTGAACAAATCTTCTTTAGTCTGCCATAAATGGCCATCAGTTTTAGAAAATTAATGGCAATTTTATGGCAGACTAAATAAAATTGATTCACTATACGGTGTAGTTCTTTACACAGGACTCTACATTCACTAAAGAAGATCATTATACTGTCTTCTCCCTCTCTCCACCGACTCATCTCTCCCCTCCATTCCACCTCCTCCCCATAACTCCACTTTATTTTTCCTGCCCATCAGTCCCTGTCTTTTTTTAAGTAATATCATTCATATTTTTGCCTCCAAAGTCTACTCGAATTCATCACAACTTTATTCAGAGTTTCGAGCCGGGAATTGAAAAGTAAATATCGCATAAAAGGGATCGCAACAAACTTTCATGCGTCACTCATCTAAACATGAATATGAATAAATTGAATAGAGTGAATATATTCATATATAAAACTTATATTTTACATAATATACTGAATAATAAATTCAATTATTCTATATTGGTTGGAAATTGAGCATTATTTTAGATTATTTATAACTTTTTTGTTATTCTTTTTCATTTATGTTTATTTATGCACAATAATATGTACATAAAAAAGATATTTTCACATAACGAATTCATTTGTATAATCATTTTCCATCACATTTTGGAAAAATGTCTTAGAATTTTCAAAGTTTTTACATGATCATTGATAATTTTACCATATCATTTAATTTTAAATATATATAACTGTACTCTACTAAAATAAATTAAAATCTGTAAATTAAAACTAATTTAACTATATATTCCTATAATAAATCAGACAACTTTCTTTTCGAATACTGAAACGTGATCTTTTAATTTAACACAATAATTATAATTAAATAGATGAAACTTTTAGGGGAAGTTCCAAGTTATCGGACGGTTCCATTCTTTCGGACACGTAATAAAAAAAATATTTTTACTTTCATTTTAATTGGTATCCATGATACCTGTAGGTATCAGGAATACCAATTAAACTATAACTCGGAATTTACCTTATACATAGTTAAAATTTTCACTGACCTACTTTCTCGTAGTTTTATTTAATAATTACCCATGTAACGGATATAAATAAATACTCACGTACAGAATAATGCCACGTGATCAATTATTTTAATATTAATTAATGTATGTGCCTATAAATTAACCTGTATGTATTATATGTTAATTACAAAAGCATCTGGAAATATTGATAAAATTAATTTAATTAACACTATCTAAAAATAATTAATGAATTTCAGTGCTGCTTATAAAACATATTCTTTGTATCATTAATGCTGAGGACATCATTTATGTGTACAACTTTAAACAATTTATGTATTAATAATGCTGTCATATATTATTAGAAAAACATCAGTGAATTAAATTGATTATATTTTAAATTAACTGTAAGGAAAAAAATCATATAAAATTTAATAAATCTAAAGATATTCTATAATATTTTATGTATTTTAAGCTATTGCATATGATACAAATACATGTAATATTCATCAGAATCATCCTAATATATTTCCATTTATAATAACAGTGGCAAAACAATTCTCCATTGGTAGAATAATATGTCCTTTTTGGTGACATTGAAACTCAGGGTTTGCATTGTGTCAGTATTTTATTATATTCCGTACAAAATAATAATGGAACAAAGGAGAACAATTTATGTAAATACAGAACCCGAAAATGTTTATACTGAGACAATACATGTATAATATACATTATATATATTACTGTAGGTATCGTAATTAAATATTATTCAATTGTTATCCAAATGCATATTACCATGTATTTTTTATTAGTTTTATTAGTTAGTTTGATTTAGTTGTAGTAGTTTTATTAGTTTTTTTTTATTAAAAATGGTATGCGGAATAATAAAATTCAAAATGTTACGAATATAAATTTTTTGCAATTCACTTTTATTGCATTTGTATCACATTGAATTATTGAAGAGTTATATATTTTACTTTTCAATTTGCATGCCTTACTTAACTGTTCAAATAAACAAAACATGATTTAATGTGTGATATTTTTATGTCAGGGAAATTATTTAAATGTAATAAATTCTTTCACGGTGTAATTGTTCATATTTTGCATTTATTTACTTAATTTTCTTTAACAACGCATTATTTTCATTTTGGAAGATTCACTGTGCTGTATTATTTACGTATAACTCTTATTTTACCGATTTTTCCACAACTATTTGCATTCTTTCACCGTTCTTCCTACATGGTAACCTTCTCTCACCGTATTTTCGACTTATTAGCTTTCTTTTACCGTAATTTCCACATAAATATTAGCTTTTTTTACCATATTTTTCACATAAAAATTAGCTTTTTTGCCGTATTTTCCACATATTCGCTTTCTTTTACCGAATTTTCCACTACCAGCCTTATTTTTACCGTAATTTCCACATCGCTATTAGCTTTTTTACCGTATTTTTCACATATTAGCCTCCATTTACCGTATATTCAGCATATTAGCCTTATTTTTACCGTATTTTCCACAAGTTCACCATTCCATCACGTGCGATATTTTTATCCGTTAAAGCCTATTAAATCCGTTTACGTTACACAGTGTACAATTGTACAGTGTACATATAAAGCGTTTGAGTCTCGTCCAGACGTTAGTTTCTTCTTCCGGGTCATTGATGTCTAAGTGACTCCTTATTTGTCTGTGTACTATTATGTCTAAGTACTATTATCTATGTTCTGATATGTCTACAGACTACTATCATGAGAAGGATTAGTAAGATGATATTAGTATGCTATCCATAGTATTTTAGTATTAAAGAGTATACTTATACTATGGTTGAATGATAATTTATAAATATAATATATCTGGTTTCATAAAAGGTAATTCAATAATATTTTCTATTTGCAGATATAGGTATATATCTGCAAATAGAAAACATAACAAATACTAGGTTCAAAGATACTTTTAGATATTATTTATCTTGTTTCATTTAATTCAATTGAATAATGTTTTCTATTTGCTTATATAGGTGTATAACTGTATATGTTGTTTATTCAACTATCCTTTTATTTCTATGTATTTCCTGCAATATATAATCGTTAAGTATTTTGTTCATACTGAAATAATTTAATTAGGTAGTTTTGATGAAAATTAAATGCATTTATTATTAATGTAAAATTTGCTAGTATCAATTCCTCCAATAGTAAATCAACACAGTTAAAGTAACTATCGGCAAGATGGTCTCCTTTATTTGTGGCGATAGTACTTTCTCAATAGGTAGTAACTATCGGCAACATGGTCTCCTTTATATGTCATGATAGTACTTTCTCAATAGGTAGTAACTATCGGCAACATGGTCTCCTTTATATGTCATGATAGTACTATCTCAATAGGTAGTAGGGTCGGGAGGGGCGAATCTCGCGCAGCAGCACACGGGGCGAATCTTGCGCACCACATGTTTAAAGGGCTATGAATGTGCTAGCCCAATAACAAAAATAGTCATAGACCGGCTCAAATATGTAGTAACTCTGTATAAAATTAAAACAGCTTACAGGCATTTATTCATAGTTGAAATAAATCACATTTAAGACCATATGAAAAGTACCTAGTCGAAAATTTATTTTACCGAATTACCCTAAAAAATAAATTTGTCATAAAAAAATTTCTATCCCAGATAATGACCTGAAGTTTTTAGTGCATTATGATCATCGACTTAAGTTGCCTCAGTTAAAATTACAAGGTTCTAGACTTTTAAATTTTTTATTTAGTGGAGTTTTTCCGTGCGCAACTATTCGCCCCACCATATTTTGCATGGCGGGGCGAATATTGCGCACTATAGAAATTTATTTTTAGGCCATGAAACAGTTTTTAATGCTTAATATTACTTTCAACTAAAAACATACACATTCCACATATATTTCAGATAATAGGTCGAAATATGAAATTGTAAATCAGGGTGAATTTAAGGTTATTAAATAGTCTTTTCTGTGAAATTTATAGTTAAACATATCAAACATCACTATACATGTTTATCATTTGCTTTTTTATCAAGTATAGTTATATAATCTTATTATTCGGTTCTTTTTAATAAAATCGAAAATATCAGGTCTAAAATGACAGGGTTAAACCATCGTTCAGGGAAACCCAACTCTGATATCATTAAAGTTGCAAATCGACATTGCACCATGTTGTGAATAGTAGCTTCATTGAGCTTGTCACTTTTGAGGATTGTCCTAGAAGTGGGAGTACTTGTTCGAATAAAGAAAATGGCTAAGAAGGTTTGTGCAATGTTGAAGACTCGAAGAAATACTTGAAAAAATTCAAAATATAGCTAAATACATGAATGTGATCCAGACTTCAATTAGAACCATCATCACGAAGGATCTTCAGTTGTCTTCCTACAAAATGAGAGAACACTAAGTCCTCACACTTCTTAAAAAGCAAAAGAGACTTGAGAGATTAAAGGTCCTTCTCAGAGAGCTTAAAGCGGACACGACAAGGTATGAAATAGATTTTTTTAACGAGAAACTCTTCATTATTGAAGCCAACCCAATTCAATATTCATGATCAGAAGATATCCAAGATTTCCCCTATCTCGAAAACTTGGGAGTCTCCTCTGATTTTCGTGGAGAACGGCCTAAGATCAAACCTCTTTTAACAGTATTGTGGTTCCAGCTATTGGATTGATGAAAAAAAAAAAACTTCAAAAATCATTCATTTATCTTCCAACAAGATGGTGAACTTTTTTACTACTTAAACAAGACACATGAGTGGTGATCACGTCAATTGCCAAGATTCTGTCGCAAAGAAATTTGGCGTCTTCAGCGCCATACTACGTTGGTACTATTGACAACGAAACTGATGATTTCATAGAAAAGGACGTAGCAGAGATCTTCTGGCGCAGAACCTGAACCGTTGGTCTTTGAAAAACACCAAAGGAATTAGGTGGGTCAACCTACCTTCTTGTAGACAGACCAAAGAACTCTTCCTCTTTGAAAGAGAATGTCAAAAGCTATTGCTAATAACCCGATTGAAATTTCTTCTTCTCTCCTGGGAACATTTGGTCCTAAAACAGTAAAACAATAATACTTGCCGACGATCTGGTCTTCACCCAGAAACATGACCTCATAATATTGTTGTGAAATGTTCTACCTTTTACAAGACTAGGGACACAACTCTGGATGAAATTTTACTACCTTCATAGTATCATTATACTCTCAAATTCTGATACATTTTTATCTTTCTTGAAAGAATTGAAAGACTGGAAGAGTTCAACGACTAACCTTTAGGTCTAGGGGATTCAGTACATATGGACCCTCTCTTGGCCTGGGTATCTTTCCGACCTTACAATGGCAAGTGAATATTCCACGTAGCCTAATAGATGTACGAAAAACCCATTTGCTTCTATGTTCTTATTATCGTAATTTGAGAGACATAAAGTGAAAATATCTAAGTGTGACAGTATTTTGAATAACGTTTTAGATATGTATGCTAAATTGGTTATATATGCTATATTTGAAATCTAAAAAGAATTATTACTTTCATAGATTGCGTAAGGTTATCTTTTGGGCGACATATTTTTGTTTGTCATCTTGTTGCTCACATAACTCAAAAAGTCTTCGATCAAATTACTTTGAATTTGGTAAGACGATCGATTGACTAATCTCCAGGAACCATCTGGTAAAATTTTGGGAGTTATCCGGTCAAAGCTCAAGGTCATTTATAACTCAATAATTCAAAAAGTTTTCAATCAATTTGTCTGAAATTTGATGGAACGATTGTTCAATATCTAGGAACGGTTTGGTTAGTTTTTGGAAGCGGTCAGGTTAAAGGTCAAGTTGACTTATAACGCAAAATGTATTCAATCAAAGTAACTGAAATTTGGTCGACGGTTGGTAATTATCCATGTAGGAACCAATTTATTAGATTTTGTGAGCAATCAGGTAAAAAATAAAGGTCAAGGTCATTTATAACACAAAAGAATTCAACAAAATTGTCTGAAATTGGGCGGAACGATGCTTCAATATTCAGGAATCATTTGTTTATATTTTGGGAGTGAACAGGTTTAAGGTCAAGGTCATTTGTAAGCGGTGGCAAAAGTATGCGCTGTATGAGTGCCCGTCATCTAGTTATTTATTATATTTATAGTTACATGATAAGTAAATATAATAGTGTCATACTTCAGATAAACTAATATTACAAGCATAAATTAATCCTGAATAGGAAGCAACATTCATGACGTCACACATACATTCTACAAACTTGACGTAAACAGGTCGAAAAAAGTTTGTCTCAAGTTCTTAATTTGAATCATATGATTGTTTATGCTTTAAAACACATTGGAATTATTTTTATAGTAAGTATCTAGACACTCAATAGTGCTATTTTTCACTATGGAACGGAATTAAAGGGTGCGCAGATATTCGCCCCTCTCGCGCGCAAGAATCGCCCCATCAAGGACAATTTCAATTGCGCACTACTTTCGTCAATAACTCACATTATACAAATGCTAATTTTTTGTCCTTTGGATGGTGTATAAAAAACCTTATTGCGGTTCTTCTTGTCAAATATTAATCGTCTATCTGCAAAAACTAAGTTGCAAAACCCAAAAGTTTTTAGTGCGCAAGATTCGCCCCTCCCGACCCTACCTATCGGCAAGATGGTCTCCTTTATATGTCATGATAGTACTTTCTCAATAGGTAGTAACTATCGGCAAGATGGTCTCCTTTATATGTCATGATAGTACTTTCTCAATAGGTAGTAACTATCGGCAAGATGGTCTCCTTTATATGTCATGATAGTACTTTCTCCATAGGTAGTAACTATCGGCAACATTGTCTCCTTTATATGTCATGATAGTACTTTCTCAATAGGTAGTAACTATCGGCAAGATGGTCTCCTTTATATGTCATGATAGTACTTTCTCCATAGGTAGTAACTATCGGCAACATTGTCTCCTTTATATGTCATGATAGTACTTTCTCAATAGGTAGTAACTATCGGCAAGATGGTCTCCTTTATATGTCATGATAGTACTTTCTCAATAGGTAGTAACTATCGGCAAGATGGTCCCCTTTATATGTGTTGATAGTACTTTCTCAATAGGTAGTAACTATCGGCAAGATGGTCTCCTTTATATGTCATGATAGTACTTTCTCAATAGGTAGTAACTATCGGCAAGATGGTCTCCTTTATATGTGTTGATAGTACTTTCTCAATAGGTAGTAACTATCGGCAAGATGGTCTCCTTTATATGTCATGATAGTACTTTCTCAATAGGTAGTAACTATCGGCAAGATGGTCCCCTTTATATGTGTTGATAGTACTTTCTCAATAGGTAGTAACTATCGGCAAGATGGTCTCCTTTATATGTCATGATAGTACTTTCTCAATAGGTAGTAACTATCGGCAAGATGGTCTGCTTTATATGTGTTGATAGTACTTTCTCAATAGGTAGTAACTATCGGCAACATGGTCTCCTCTATATGTGTTGATAGTACTTTCTCCGTAGCCGTAACTTTCACCCGCAGGTGTCTCAGGAGAATGGGGGTTGGGGGGAGAGGTCCCTAGGGCGGGAGAGGGGTTTAGAGACGGGGGGCGGGTGGAATGACTAACTATTATGTTGTTTCAGAGGCTGTGTGTTTGCGAGGAAATTATGAGAGTAAAGCTTTGTAAAAGTGATGTTATGAAAAAGAAGAGCATTATTTGTTATTATTAACTTGTTATTATTAACTTGTTATTATTAACTTGTTATTATTAACTTGTTATTATTAACTTGTTATTATTAACTTGTTATTATTGACTTGTTATTATTGACTTGTTATTATTGACTTGTTATTATTGACTTGTTATTATTAGCTTGTTATTATTAGCTTGTTTTTATTAACTTGTTTTTATTAACTTGTTATTATTAACTTGTTATTATTAACTTGTTATTATTAACTTGTTATTATTAGCTTGTTATTATTAACTTGTTATTATTAGCTTGTTATTATTAGCTTGTTATTATTAACTTGTTATTATTGGCTTGTTATTATTGGCTTGTTATTATTGGCTTGTTATTATTGGCTTGTTATTATTGGCTTGTTATTATTGGCTTGTTATTATTGGCTTGTTATTATTGGCTTGTTATTATTGGCTTGTTATTATTGGCTTGTTATTATTGGCTTGTTATTATTGGCTTGTTATTATTGGCTTGTTATTATTGGCTTGTTATTATTGGCTTGTTATTATTGGCTTGTTATTATTGGCTTGTTATTATTGGCTTGTTATTATTGGCTTGTTATTATTGGCTTGTTATTATTGGCTTGTTATTATTGGCTTGTTATTATTGGCTTGTTATTATTGGCTTGTTATTATTGGCTTGTTATTATTGGCTTGTTATTATTGGCTTGTTATTATTGGCTTGTTATTATTGGCTTGTTATTATTGGCTTGTTATTATTGGCTTGTTATTATTGGCTTTTTATTATTGGCTTGTTATTATTGGCTTGTTATTATTGGCTTGTTATTATTGGCTTGTTATTATTGGCTTGTTATTATTAACTTGCTATTATTAAGACTCTTTGCTTCTTGTTGATGTTATTGAGAAATGTGGGGATATATTTTAAATAATGTATATCTTACCTTTGCGTTTATTATTATTAGTGTACTATTTAAATCATTTGCTGCACTATAAAATAACGAGTGACATCTAGTGTGTAGCGAGTGACATCCAGTGTGTAGCGAGTGACATCCAGTGTGTAGCGAGTGACATCCAGTGTGTAGCGAGTGACATCCAGTGTGTAGCGAGTGACATCCAGTGTGTAGCGAGTGACATCCAGTGTGTAGCGAGTGACATCCAGCGTGTAGCGAGTGACATCCAGTGTGTAGCGAGTGACATCCAGTGTGTAGCGAGTGACATCCAGTGTGTAGCGAGTGACATCCAGTGTGTAGCGAGTGACATCCAGTGTGTAGCGAGTGACATCCAGTGTGTAGCGAGTGACATCCAGTGTGTAGCGAGTGACATCCAGTGTGTAGCGAGTGACATCCAGTGTGTGGCGAGTGAAATCCAGTGTGTAGCGAGTGAAATCCAGTGTGTAGCGAGTGACATCCAGTGTGTAGCGAGTGATATCTAGTGTGTAGCGAGTGACATCCAGTGTGTAGCGAGTGATATCTAGTGTGTAGCGAGTGACATCCAGTGTGTAGCGAGTGACATCCAGTGTGTAGCGAGTAACATAAAGTGTGTAGCGAGTGACATCCAGTGTGTGGCGAGTGACATCCAGTGTGTGGCGAGTGACATCCAGTGTGTGGCGAGTGAAATCCAGTGTGTAGCGAGTGAAATCCAGTGTGTAGCGAGTGACATCCAGTGTGTAGCGAGTGATATTTAGTGTGTAGCGAGTGACATCCAGTGTGTAGCGAGTAACATAAAGTGTGTAGCGAGTGACATCCAGTTAATCGTTACACGTACCGATAAATCGGCATCGGGAATGCTTATAATCGGATTTTTTCGCAGAATCAGAACAGATTTCTTCTTTGGAATCGACTTTCTTTGCCGATTCTAAAAAAATCATAATATGTATATTTTATGACACAAATAAACAATATATCAAATGGATTTATAGTGGCTAATCAGAATAACAGTATTATATAGGCAATATATTATAGTTACATGTAATAACATATATGTAATAACATATTATAGTTACATGTAATAACATACGTAAATTACGTGATACATAAGCAATGTGTATACCTAGTGATTAACAGTTACATGTGTATTATATATTATTACATACATTTTTGTTATCAAAGTTAGTTAATTAAAAGAAGTTAGTTTGATAAACAATTATTAATTGTTTTGATTTCATCATTAAACGTTATATATTTTCTATCATAATTCATTTCTCACAGATATAATTTCATATCACTGTCTTTTAATTTTCAACATTATATTTATTATTTAACTTCAGTAAAATCATAACTCACAAATTATTATTTTAGATAAATCAAATGTGACAAAACTGTCACCATAATGATAAGGTTATTATTATAGAAACCTGATTAGGAAAGAGCACTGATTAATTTTATAATAATTAAAAAGAATCGGAATCGACAAAAATTGTTGATCTAATTTTAAATGTGATTTATGCTTCGAAAATTGTTAGTGACTACTCTTAGTAATCACTGCAAGTGGTGTTGGTCACTGTGCAGTCACTGTAAGTGGTGTTGGTCACTGTTCAGTCACTGTAAGTGGTGTTGGTCACTGTGCAGTCACTGTAAGTGGTGTTGGTCACTGTGCACTGTAAGTGGTGTTGGTCACTGTTCAGTCACTGTAAGTGGTGTTGGTCACTGTTCAGTCACTGTAAGTGGTGTTGGTCACTGTTCAGTCACTGTAAGTGGTGTTGGTCACTGTGCAGTCACTGTAAGTGGTGTTGGTCACTGTTCAGTCACTGTAAGTGGTGTTGGTCACTGTTCAGTCACTGTAAGTGGTGTTGGTCACTGTTCAGTCACTGTAAGTGGTGTTGGTCACTGTTCAGTCACTGTAAGTGGTGTTGGTCACTGTGCAGTCACTGTAAGTGGTGTTGGTCACTGTTCAGTCACTGTAAGTGGTGTTGGTCACTGTTCAGTCACTGCAAGTGGTGTTGGTCACTGTTCAGTCACTGTAAGTGGTGTTGGTCACTGTTCAGTCACTGTAAGTGGTGTTGGTCACTGTTCAGTCACTGTAAGTGGTGTTGGTCACTGTTCAGTCACTGTAAGTGGTGTTGGTCACTGTTCAGTCACTGCAAGTGGTGTTGGTCACTGTTCAGTCACTGTAAGTGGTGTTGGTCACTGTTCAGTCACTGTAAGTGGTGTTGGTCACTGTTCAGTCACTGTAAGTGGTGTTGGTCACTGTTCAGTCACTGTAAGTGGTGTTGGTCACTGTTCAGTCACTGTAAGTGGTGTTGGTCACTGTTCAGTCACTGTAAGTGGTGTTGGTCACTGTTCAGTCACTGTAAGTGGTGTTGGTCACTGCAAGTGGTGTTGGTCACTGTTCAGTCACTGTAAGCGGTGTTGGTCACTGTTCAGTCACTGCAAGTGGTGTTGGTCACTGTGCATTCACTGCAAGTGTTGTTGGTCACTGTGCAGTCACTGCAAGTGGTGTTGGTCACTGTTCAGTCACTGCAGTGGCCGAACAGTGACTAGGAAGTTAGTGACGCAACAGAAAAAACTGCACTTCCTTTCATACATTTAATAATAATTAGGTGTATGACACTTAATGTGTATGATATGTGTACTTAATGTGTATGATATGTGTACTTAATGTGCATGATATGTGTACTTAATGTGTATGATATGTGTACTTAATGTGTATGATATGAGTACTTAATGTGTATGATATGTGTACTTAATGTGTATGAAATGAGTACTTAATGTGTATGATATGTGTACTTAATGTGTATGATATGTGTACTCAATGTGTATGATATGTGTACTTAATGTGTACGTGTGTAATATGTGAACTTAATGTGTGTACAGTGATTTCACAGCACACTGCCACAGTAAAATCACAGCTCACTGTACACACTGCACAGTTCTCTATATAATTTTTATAGTAATTATTACTCTTCACGCTACCTATATAGAAAATGTAACAACAGTTATTACTGATATTCAACATGTTGATTTCTTTCTATTAATTTACATATAATTTACAGAGATTAACATAAATTATGTAAATGTAAATAAGTTTGAAGAGAATATACAAGCCTGTAGACATATTGATATTCTTTATTTAATTGTGTTCTACATATGTACCTACTTAATGGGAAATTTGTTTCAGAGGACCTTTTAAAATTATTTTCTATTGCTGTAATATTGTTCGCATTTTAGTGTCAATATTATAATATCAGTCATTATTGACGGGAATATTTTTGATGAAAAACGACCATTTTTTTAAACTTATGAAAAATGACATTTTTTTTTGACTAATCGTTATCGTTGGTAGTTAGATGGTATTTTTATTATTAATATTTTTGAGTGATCATCGGTTTTAATCACCGATCGTCGGTTATAATTCACCGAGTGGGTAATGTGTTATAATCCCATATTAATTGCATTAAAATTTGCACTACGATCGACTTTCTAAAAGTTTAATAAAATTCCCTGTTATTTCGTTTATTTCAATTGCCTTCAAATTCCAAAGAATGCTTCCACTTGTTTATCCTGCGTTCTTTCTTGTGACCTCTAGACTCTAGCCGGTAAAGAATAACAACAGTAAAGACTAGTAACTTTCTCACCTAGATTACCTAGTTACTCACCTATACTCACCTACTGGTAACTCATGAGTTACTTTCCTGCAAGTGAGTTATTTTAACTCACTTCATTGGAGATGTGGTTCGTGTCCTGGTTTCATTATTCTTTGGAAATTATTCATGAATTCCATTAAAGAGCTCTCTGTATAGTAAGCTATAGTATAATGTTATTTCCATTCTATTTTCAAGCTATTACCAATTTAAATAATTATTATGGTATTGTAATTTAACATACAGTAAATAATAAGTAAGTTCAGATAGCTAGATTGCATTTTTTTAATGAATATACTAAAATTACTTTATATATAAATGTTCTATGTAGTAAATAATAATATATTTTCACGAATCTGTAACTTCTATAGCTGAAAAAATATATATAAAATTAAACTCTTGACCCACTCTATATAATATCAATTTTCTCCATTCTTCTCTATTAGTCATGTTTTAGAATTTAGAGTGTGACTGTAGGTTGGTAAGTCACAATGTAAGTCAGTTGGTCACCTGCATGACCTACTAAACTCTCCAAATATGTTCGGTTATAAGTAACGTATGAACTGAACACTAACCGCAACTTATACTTGAAATGATTTCTAAACTTTAATGCAACACAGTATATATATACAGAGTATTTATTAGCAAAATAGGCTTTTTGTTGAGGTAATTTAATTATATAGAAAGTGTCATTGTTAAACCCGTTTGTATGCAGTTCAGTGAACCCTCCAATGCAGATAAAACAACAAAGTTTGATCTAGTAACATGTCTGTATGTTATTATTAGCCTACAGATGAGAAAATATGTCTAACATACATCTGTTTGATATTAGTTTTTTAATGTCATTCCAGAGTGTAAATAATAACATGTTTTTTGTTCATGTTTTTTTTTACAAAAAAAATATTTAATTTTCATCTTTTTTGTGCAAACGAACATCTGCAAATTATTTTCAATATGCAGTTACATTGTTCACGTTGTGCATTTTATAGTTTTTATTATGTATATGCATTGTTTTCTATGTGCATTTGTAGTTTTTATTATGTATATGCATTGTTTTCTATGTGCATTTGTAGTTTTTACGATACACAATTACACATATGCATTTTCCAATTTGCGATGGCATGTATGACACAGTTCTACTGAATGCGCATCTGCATTCTTCTCTATGTGCATCGGGATTATTCTCTATGTGCATCTGCATTCTCCTCCTGCACATCTGCATTCTCCTCTTACGCATCTGCATTCTCCTCTTGCACATCTGCATTCTCCTCCTGCACATCTGCATTCTCCTCTTACGCATCTGCATTCTCCTCGATGCGCATCTGTATTCTCCCCAAGCACATCTGTTCCGCTTGAGGTGCATAACGGTTCAGTGCGCATCTCACTCACGTAACAGCCCCGTCATTGCGTAGCGCGGTCACTCACTAACGGAATATAAAGCTAATCTAATGAGAGGGGCTTGAGGCGAGACAAGAAATTACTTCTTAACGGTAAAGAACGATCAGGTTAATTACTTAATGGGGATCGTTTAGTTGTTACTGTGTATTTTGATGATTGTTAAGAAAAGTGAGTTTTGAATTGCGGTAATATTCATCATATTTTACCGTAAAATATAATATTTTATTATAAAATATTATAATATTTTACCGTAAAATATTATAATTTATCGTAAAATATAATATTTTGTCGTACAATATTGTAATATTTTACCGTAAAATATAATATTTTATCGTACAATATTGTAATATTTAACCGTAAAATATAATATTTTATCGTATAATATTATAATATTTTACTGAAAAATATATTATTTTATCATATATATTTTTGATATTTTACCGTAAAATTTATTATTATGATTTATTATTTCGTACCTTCATTACATATTTTGATATATAATAGTTGTTTTTCCCGTTGATTCTAATATTCAGTTAATATAAACGTTTTGGAAATAATATTATGTTTTCGATAGTTTGTTTCATTTAAAAATTATTAAAAGGAAATTCAGCATTTTAAATAACACTTATAGTAATTACAGTTAATGTTAAATAAATAAAGGAAACTAAAACACAGAATATTATTTTAATGGTAAAATAGGCACTAAAGATTTATTTGTCTATATTTACTATAAATTAAATAAATTAAAGGTTAAATAATACCCAGAGACTTCAACTCCCTTAAAGTAATAATCTAAGTAAAAATAATATAGGAACTATAAGACTGTATCAAATGTTTAATTCCATTTGTAATAATTCTATGTTTTACACATTTAATACTAAGATTTAATTATTTAACTATTTGTATTATTATTTTACATAAGTATGTTTTTATTGTTTTGGGATGTTCGTACAATTATAGTTTAATTATATATGGTATTTAAAGGTGTATTAAATACTTAATAAGTCAATCAATTAAATAATTTAATGTTTTTGGCAATGAAACAAAATTCAGGGTGAGTTTAAATTGAGGTTTAATTTCTAATTACAGCTTAGTAATTTATATCATTTAAAGTGCTTAATTATAACGCTTTCCTTAAATTGGTTGTAACCCCATTCTTCTTTTAATTACTTTAAGTGCTCTGTATCACATTTTTAATTTTAAATATTTTAAAATAATATTCCATTAATTGGTTATTAATAATATATTATTGCACAGAGTTTTTGTTTTGTGTTTCATATTGAATCATTTTAAAATATACCACTGCATAATCCTTTTTAATATTTATAGTAGGAATGATTCAATAACTTTTTATTAAAGATTAAAGATGGTATAAATATTTTTTTTTATTAAAGATGGTATAAATATTGTTAATAAGTATAACTACATATTAGTTTGCTACATTGAATATAGTTTTCCATTATTTTTTCAACAATTAAAATTAGTATAAGCAATTCTATAATTAAATCTGAATGATACTATGATTATTATACAAGCAGTTAACTTCTGTTATTTTAATTTTATTGTATTGAATTGCTTTGTGTGATTTGATCATTTCAATTTTAAAAGTTATATTTATATTATGATAATACTTGTAATTAATCTCATTATATAATGGTGATAAAGGGTAATGTTTACATTAATATTCTTTTTACATTTCGTTAGCATATGTTTTTTAATTCTCTTCTCACTTTCTTTTCTATCCATTTTTTCGACAGTTGTTATTTCCTGTTCTAGTTTTCTCTTTTGGGAGTTAGAGTGTGCACAGACCACCAAACGAGATGTAGTGGTAAATATACCTTGAAGTATAGTGCAGAGTATAGTGAAGAGTATAGCATGAAGTATAGTGCAGGGCATAGCTCAGCGATAGTGTGAAGTATAGTGCAGGGCATAGCTCAGCGACAGCGTGAAGTATAGTGCAGGGCATAGCTCAGCGACAGCGTGAAGTATAGTGCAGGGCATAGCTCAGCGACAGCATGAAGTATAGATCAGGGTATAGCTCAGCGATAGCATGAATTATAGTGCAGGGCATAGCTCAGCGATAGTATGAAGTATAGTGCAGGGTATAGCACAGCCATAGCACAAAGTATAATATTGTAGAGTATAGCATATAAATAGCATGGAACATAGTGCAGAATATAGCTTAAAGTATAGTGAGCATAGATTAAATATTGTGACAATATATCGAGGTATAGTGAGTATAGCGCTTATAGTGAGAAGTCTCCAAATAAATCCTTACTAATTTCCAAAATAAAATTTTGATTACCTACTAAATTTAGTAAATTTGAAGCAAATTCTAAATTAATTAAAATTAATTTTATTGCAATGTAAATATTGCTTCAAAGTTATTTGTGAAAATTGCTTTCAAAACTATCAATTTTATTATTAATAATAACAATAAAATTTGAAATCCATCCCTTATTGTTGATGACGTCACTAGAACATTACCTGTGTGTTTGTTCGTGCGTACATTGCGATGACAGCATAATAATAGTTATTATATAATATAGTGGACTCCTTTGAGTCATGAGAAAAGAAATGCGTCGTATAATTAATTTATTATAAAAAGAAACTATTTTGTGCGGTCTAAAAGGAAAAGGCCAGTTCCTTAAGACCTATGTGCTATTCGAAACTCTATCATTAATTACAATTTCAATCAAGTTATTTGAATTTCTCAATAAAAATATTTTATTTCATTACCTTCGCAGAATGCGTTAAGGTCATTTTTTCATCGGCATTTATTTATACATTTATTTATCATCTTGTTATTCGCATAATTGAAAAAGTGATCACCCAAATTGTCTGAGATTTGGTGAAACGATTGGTCCATGTCCAGTGACCTGCTGGTAGAATTTTGGGAGTGACCCGGTCAAAGGTCAAGGTCATGGTCATTTATTACTCAAAAAGTATTGAACCATATTGAATGAAACTTGGTGGGACGATTGATCTATATACAGGAACCATTTTTTTATTTTGGGAGCGATCGGGTCAAGGGTCAAAGATCAAGGTCAAGATCATTTGTTACTCAATAACTCAAAAGGTGTATAACCAAATTGCCTGAAATTTGATGGTACCATTGGTCAATGTCCAGGAACGATCTGGTAAAATTTTGGAAGCGATCCAGTCAAAGGTCAAGGTCATTTATAACTCAAAAATTATTGTACCATATTGCATGAAACTTGGTGAGACGATTGGTTATTATCTAGTTAGCAGTTTCTTGAATTTTGGGAGAAAACGGGTCAAAGCGGAGGCGAAGTTGTGCGCTCTACCGAGTACTCATAATCTAGTTTAATATGTTTTCTGATGAAATACAAATGAATTTTTATTTAACGGGCAATGGATTTGATTGATAATTTAGATAAATAATTTATTTAATAATATCTTGAATTCTATTAGTTGAATCACTTCAATTAATTACTTAATTGAAATTGAAAATATTTAATTAATCAACTAACATTCACTTAATAATATATATTGACTAGCTTATACAGTTTTCGTACAATTGTTGGTGTCAACAGGTCCTGTATTTTTCTGATCTGTAGAAATATACCTATCATGACATATTTTAATGCCCACTTTCCGAGTACGGTGAGCGTAAATGAGTGTCCGAAAACTACGACGCTCTCCTCATCAGTATTTTTACGGACTGTTTGGTGTTAATTTCGTTCTCTCTCAGAATGTTTTTATTCACTTTTTTCCGAACCGCATAATTTTCTCCTTCCATTATTCCTTGTATCGAAATTAGAACTGAAATAATTTGTTTCGACTGATTGAGAACAAATCAATAAATTGTTACATTTGAGAGCTATTTAAAAATGTGGGTTTTTGTTTATTTTTATTTATTATTTCACTTGGTCAATGAAATTATCAATGTACAGGGTGGTTCATTTAAGATCTGGAAAAATTTGAGTTTGCATAAAAACTAAAAAAAATCAGGAATAACAAAGTGTCCCAAAAATCTTCGAAATATTGATACCCTGATTCTAGATCAATTTTTGACATACAGAAAAAATTTCACATAAAACAAACATTGTTTCAGGAGAACCTGAATTATCAAAACTGCTTAGTTTTCAAGATACTGAATTTTAAAGTTTCAAAGGACTCTTTCTTAGAGATTCACAAGTACTTACGTTACTAAAAGATGGTTATTATGGAAAATCCAACATATGTGACCTATATACGTACATATACAGTATGGGCCACAAAAATGTTTCCGTTTTTTCAAATACTTATAAATCGTTAACCAATGGATGAAAAAACTGTATCTTTGTCTATTTTTCACCGCCTCTTATTGTACTATTAACTGAGAAAAAAAATTTTGAACTGAAAGACATAGTTTAAGAACAGGTAAGCAAAGAGTGAGGGTGATTGTTTTGTCATTGTGCGAAGGTTATTCTTAGAGCTAACTCTGTGATTTTACTTACTAAAAGACAGTGAATAAAAGGAAAAAATTTTAATGGTAGACATTTTAATGGTAGCTCTTCCTAAAATGTGTTTACACAAGCGTTTTTTTATCGTTGAAGTAAAAATTTAATATGATTTTTCCATCATCAATAAAAAAAACGCAAGTGCAAACACATTTTAAGAAGAGCTTTTCCCCGCGGTGTTAAAAATGCAAGTGTGAAGCGGGTATTAACCATGCAATAAACAAGCGAAGAACGAATATTCAGAGTGAAAACTTCGATGAGATCAAAATGTCACTGAAGTTGTTCTATTTCCAAATAGTTTCCAATGAAGAAGTGTAAGCACCCTGTATTATAATGACTGCCATTATAATTTTTTGTCCTTTTTTATTCACTGCCTTTAGTAAGTAAAATCGCAGAGTTAGCTCTAATAATAACCTTCGCGCAATGACAAAAATAATCATTTTCACTCTTTGCCTACCTGTTCTTAAACTATGTCCATCAGATCAAAAAAGTATCTTAACAGTTAATAAGAGGCGGATAAAAAGAGACCAAGAAATAATTTTTTCGTCTTTTGGTTAACGATTCATAAGTATTTGAAAAAGAGGAAACATTTTTTGTGGCCCATACTGTATAATGGTACTAATTGAACAATAATTGTTTGAAGTGTCTGCCTCCAGCGTCAATGCAGATTTGACACATCTGAAGAGATTCCTGCAAGCGAAAAAACGAACTTAGTTTTGATAATTTAGGTTTTTATGAAACAATTCTTGATTTAAGTGAAATTACCTATAAGAATAAATAATTACCTGGGTGCTTTACATAATTACTAGTGTTCCTTACCTAGTTACTAGTGTGTTTTACATAATTATTAGTGTTCTTTACCTAATTACTAGTGTTCTTTACCTAGTTACTAGTGTGTTTTACATAATTATTAGTGTTCTTTACCTAATTACTAGTGTTCTTTACCTAGTTACTAGTGTGTTTTACATAATTATTAGTGTTCTTTACCTAATTACTAGTGTTCTTTACCTAGTTACTAGTGTGTTTTACATAATTACTAGTGTTCTTTACCTAGTTACTAGTGTTCTTTACCTAATTACTAGTATGCTTTACCTAATTACTAGTGTTCTTTACATAATTACTAGTGTGTTTTACATAATTACTAGTGTGCTTTACCTAATTACTAGTGTGCTTTACCCAGTTACTAGTGTGCATTACCTAGTTACTAGTGTGCTTTATCTAATTACTAGTGTTCCTTACCTAATTACTAGTGTACTTTACCTAGTTACTAGTGTGCTTTACCTAATTACTAGTGTGCTTTACCTAATTTCTAGTGTACCTTACCTAATTACTAGTGTACTTTACCTAGTTACTAGTGTGCTTTACCTAATTACTAGTGTGCTTTACCTAATTACTAGTGTTCCTTACCTAGTTACTAGTGTTCCTTACCTAGTTACTAGTGTGCTTTACCTAGTTACTAGTGTTCCTTACCTAGTTACTAGTGTGCTTTATCTAATTAGCTCTATGCTTTATCTTAACATTGGCGCAGCATGTAATTACATTCCTAACCTTCACACTGCTAGTTGCAGAAACCAAACCACACTATCTAGCATGTTCTCCCACGCTTGGCGTGACACCCTCTTGCGTGACATGTGCCTATGCCTGTTACGCAATACGCGCAACAATGTTCGTAACCTGCGCTACTGCATTCAATTATGTGTTAACGCCCTGATTATGAACTGCGCATGCGCTGTATATACTGATTAGTTAGTCAGAGGATAATTATGTTGTAAAGTGTATGTTTAATATATTTCATGTGAAGTAAATTTAATAAGATATTTCATCCGTCCAAATGTAATAATTTGAAGAGAAATGTTAGATTTGAATATAATCAGTTTAGCTCTAGAATGATAATATGATTTATTATTGTAAAAATAATACTTTGAAATCTTAAACAAATAAGGATACATTGTATAATTATATTATTATTTTCAGTTGAAATAACATGCAAATGATATTAGCATAAATGAAAATGTTAATTCGAATATTACATTAATGTTTCACAGAGTGGTTTCCGGTTGCAATTTTTCGCTGCGGTGAATATATTTAATGCAGTGTTGTCTAAATCACATTTATGTGTTTGTTTGTTAATTCAATTATTTAATATATATAGTGTTTACATTTGGAGAATTTGTTCTGTTAGTTGATATAATGTAAAATCTTATTTATTCATAATAATAATAATCCTATTTATTTAAATGGAAGAAGGTAACTGTGTATTGGTTTGCAGATTAATACTTGATATAGGCAATTTAAAGGCGTATTAATACACGTAGTTTATTTTTCTGATAGTAGCATGTTTTATTCATGAAGAAAGAAGAAGAAATGATTTCCCTGGGGAAGATTACGCATATACTGAATAAATAAACAGCGTGAATAATAGATGAGTAAGGTAGCGATATGATATGAGGGTGCTAGGACGTTTCGTTACCGGATGTTTCGTACCCTGACGTTTAGATACCGAACGTTTCGATACCGGACGTTTCGTTACTAGGACGTTTCGTTAATTGGACGTTTCGTTACCAGATATTTCGTTCCTGGATTAACGATTTTTTAAAATTCGAATTGAGTTATAGACTAAAAATTATATCAATCCCATACATTATAGATATATATTTAAATATGTATTACATTTTTTCACCTCGTAATTTTTTTGAAATTTTTCCCCAATCACCGGAAATTTTCGATCATATCAGAAAATAGTATGTTAGAATTAAAATATAGAGTTGAAATGTTAAATTGTAAACTATTTTCTTTTAGGATTGAAAATATTTATTATATTCGCTAAATTGCAGAAGGTTATGTTTTTTCATTGTATTATTTTTATTCGGTATGACATGTAACATCTGGTAATAGGATTTTTACCCTAACGCCAAAATTTTTTTGGAAATAACAATAGCGAAAGATTTTCCCAATGTAGGAAGTAGAGAAAGCTTCCGAGTTCTCGGACTGAACCACATTTTCGATCATGTGGGGAAAAATAAAATAGAATTATTGTTATTTAACTTCTTTACCGATTATACCTCTGATTATAATTAATATATAACAGATATTTTGCAGACTAATAAAAATGTATATTAAATCTTGTTACTTAAAGTAGTTGAAATTCATATTATATGGGATTGGAATAAATTCCTGTAGTTTGCAACCCATTTCTACTAAAGAAATCGTTCCCGATTTATAAAAAAACAATTGAAAATCTGGTGATGGGTCATCCTAGTAACGAAACGTCCGGTAACTAAATGTCCGGGTACGAAACGTCCAGTAACGAAACGTCTGTTAAAGAAACATCCTAGTAACGAAACGTCTGTTAGCAAAACGTCCGGTAACGAAACGTCCTAATAACGAAACGTTTGTTAGCAAAACGTCCGGTCACCGATATGAGTAGCGATATGATACGTATGAGTTACTGTTTTTTCTTTAAATTAGATAAAATATATATCATATTTTTTCCCATTACACATCACTTTATTATTTTTTCTGTGAAGTAGGTAGGCCTATAAATTTTCTCTCCTAGAACTTTTCGATAGCCATTCTACAAACTGTGACAGCTGTCACTAAACTTTAATTTATTTCTTCTCTTTACAATTTATTGGTGAGTTTCTTTGGACGATATTTTAATGGCGTGTTTTTCTTTTATTTTAATGGCGTGATTTTCTTTTATTTTAATGGCGTGATTTTCTTTTATTTTAATGGCCTTATTTTCTTTTATTTGAATGGCGTGTTTTTCTTTTATTTTAATGGCGTGATTTTCTTTTATTTTAATGGCGTGATTTTCTTTTATTTTAATGGCCTTATTTTCTTTTATTTTAATGGCGTGATTTTCTTTTATTTTAATGGCGTTATTTTCTTTTATTTTAATGGCGTTATTTTCTTTTATTTTAATGGCGTTATTTTCTTTTATTTTAATGGCGTGATTTTATTTTATTTTAATAGCGTTATTTTCTTTTGTTTTAATAGCGTGATTATTTTTTATTTGAATGGCGCGATTTTTTTTTTATTAGAATGGTGCAATTTTCTTTTATTTTTATGGCGTGATTTTCCTTTTATTTTAATGGCGTTCCTTTTATTTTATTGGCGAGATTTTCATTCAATTTTTTAGTGGCTGATTATTTTCACAGATAAAAAATGATTAAGTTACACATTCACTTTTGTTATTCCTATTACCTATATCTAAAATATTTTTACAAGTTATGTCAAATTCTTTTTTAATGAGCAGTATATATATTATCAGTTATGCAGTAGAGCTCCTGTATAGTGGAGTCCCATATAGTGAAGTATCCTGAGTTATAGAACTGCCCCGTATAGTGAACAAATTGCTATTTTTTAGCAGGTGAAGTGATCTAATGTAATTAGCATGTTTTTATTGATACTAATATATGTTTTTTTCTTTTTCCAGGTGAGTGTTAATTTCCCTTCAAAGCAAGTGAGTAAAGTGTATCAATAGTTTTTTATTCCAATTCTTTTGATCTTCACTCATTTTCTCGCTAGGACTCGGATGCATTTTTTCTATCACTCGACTTATGCGGGCTGGAATACAGGTCTCGATCTCTCATGTATTTGCTCACTATTGGAAAATTAACGTCAGGCCGCTGCTGTGCAAATTTCTTCAATATCGGATTAATTAATGAGTAGGCCATTAACTGTATGATTGATTTGAGCAATTTGTGATAGTAAAATTGATTATTAAGTTTATTACGCCATGTTCAATATTATAGGTTATTATTACTATTGTAGATATGATATGAAATGGTCGTATAATAATTACTGTAGGTTAAATTAAGCAAAAAATGTCCTTTACAACCTAATATCGCTCGTTTGCGACAACGTTGTCGTAACTAAAAAAATAGCTATTTTTCAGACGAGGCATTTTTTATAAACTAAAACGCTCTCAATATTGTTAGTAGCCCCAAAACACTTTAGGTAGAACTTTTATTGAAAAATCATTATTAAATTATCTAATATATCTAGTTTATAAATGCTTTGATATTTGGGGCTCGATACGGTAATAAAGATTTAAATCTTCACAGGAAATGCATTTAATAATATCAGATACATAGAGCAAGTAATAACATTCAATATTCACTCATATCTGTTAACTCAATTTGTACAAAAACAAGTCAGTATATTCACTCACTCCGATTGATGATGAGAGTTCATGAGCAATCAATTTAATTATGCGAGTAGCTTTGAGTTTGTGTCTGTTTACTGAAGTTCAAAGTCAGGGAATTCAGTCCACGGAGCTGAGCAAAGTCACTAAAGGCCGGAGAGGAGGAAGAACTGTTCCGATTGACGGGAAAACGGATGAACCAACGGATGGTAGACTTACATTGCCAATGTTGTAACGTGAAGGTAAATGATACGCTAGAGTGAAGCTCGTAGAACTGTTCCAATTGAAGGGAAAACGGATGAACCAACATGTAGAGACGTAGTTTCATTAATCCTTTATCGTTCTAGTGATCATATTTAAAATTGGTTTTGCAGAACGAGAAATACTTATTGATTAATACTCTGGTGCCTATATTAGTAATTTAGGCATCCAATTTCAGATTTCTTTTTGCAGCAATAATCACTTGACTAGTACCATATTTGTTATCTATAATACTATGGTTTGATATCGTAATTATTAGCATTGTAATTATTTATATAAAGCAAAAATGGATTTTAGTCTATCATTGGACATATTTTTCGTATATTGAGTGGAATTATAATCATTTTATTATTTTACGATTAGAAGTGATTTAAATTGATCGTATTATAGATTTTTATTGATTATATTCCAACTTTAATTTTTAGATTGTGGATAACAATTCATTGTAAAAATTCTTAAGTATTCTTTGGTTCTACTTAAAATCCACCTTATTCTCTAAAATAGCAAGTTAATTATAATTGCCTCAATAATTCAATATAGTCGCGTGTGACCTTCACACTGTATTTAATTAGCTACAGTTTACGCATTTCTCACTATTACCAACTCAATATTAACCATATTATCAAATGACTAATTGAAGGCCAAATCAGTCAGCATGTATGACCCACACGTCAGTACGATATTATTTAGCTGTTATAGCAACTCTACCGGAATGGTAATTTGTAGTCGATTGCTTTAGCATTAGAATAAATTAATCTATAAATTAATATACACTATTTGGAATCTTTTACACGATTTGTATGTAATATTATTTTAGTGAGTTATTATTTTTTAGACATGAGACGGAATATGAAAATGAATTATAAATTTACATTCGTTTTAGCTAAATTAGATTAGTTTAAATATGAATAAATTTTTACAAATTATTAAATTAATATGATTTCCATGCCGAACTTGTTAAGTATTATTGCTTTTGAATATATTAAACATATAAATTTAAATATATTCTTGCATATAAATAGAATATGTCATATAAAAGAAAGCCTATTTAGATTTAAAAGTAATAAGGTTAATAAAATATATACACATTGCCAGAGTTTCCTTAGTTTTTTTTTTTTTTTTTTTGATGGAGGTAATCTTAAAAGTTGTTATATTTTTAATGTTACGTTACAATTACCATGTAAAAGTTATATTTTAACTATTTACGCTACATTTACCGCATAATTTTCTTGAGTAGAAGGAAGTCTCCAAAATTTTCCTTTATCGAAGCTATCATTTACGTAATTATTGAATATTAATAATAATTTCGAAATAGTTTCCTGTTTTCACCGCCATTTTTTATCATCCAATTCCTTCTTTTCCACTCTACTCCTTTTTCATTCGAACCTATTTTCTCCACAGTCAAATAACATTACAGAATACTATTTATTACTGTTATTGCTAATGTTTATTTCTCCTTCTATTCTCATTTCCACCTTTACGATTATTTCCGTTCATTCCCTGACATTTTCATTTGATTTCTAATTATTCCTTCCAAATTAACATTTATTTCCCTGTTTATTCCCACTCCATTCTCATCATTCCCACTCTATTCTCATAATTCCCACTCCATTTCCATTTAATTCCCACTCCATTTCCATTTAATTCCCACTCCATTACCATTTAATTCCCACTCCACTCAATCCCCACATTTCTCGTTTCTTTAGAGGATTTAATCATTTTATTAGCAATTAGTTACACTTTTGATACAATTATTACTCGCTAATGCAACAAATGTTACTAATATTTACCTAATCGCTATACAGAACAAATATAATAATACTTCATATAAATGTGGCTATTGGTGTATGTTTTCAGAAAAATAATGAATTAATTGAGAAATTGGTATGCAATTCATTATCTATTAATTTATAACCAGTGTATTTTCATATTAAACAGAATCTGAAGTTTCCTTTGTTCATAGTGATTCTTACGATAATTCGTAACTATTAATTAATTATAGTTCAAATTTTGATATTCTGATAATAAATCGGTTCCTGAATATATTTTTGGTAGCATGTTCCGTTGATTAGTTTTCCATTTCTTTTGCTGGTTGTTACAGTTTAATAAGCTGAGAAAAGAATATTCTTATCATAAAACTCGGACAGTGAATGGCGGAAGAAGAAACTTCTTCTTATTTAATTAGATAAGCCGCTCAAGGAGATTTTCTAATGGATTAACTTTATTCATAAAAGTTCTCGGGAGACTCCAATATAATAATTAATTTTATCATCGAAGAATCTAGTGAACTGAATAGGCTTATTATTTTACAATTAAATAATAATTATTTTATAACCAATACAATTTTCTTTAACATTTTTTTCAAAATATCTTTATCTGTAAATTGAATAAAGGATTATATTGTTAATTGTAAATTTAAATCATATCACCGTTTACAGAAATTAGAATACTTTTCTGCATCCATGAGCACTGTCACCGACTGGTGATATGTGACTTCATGGAGCCACTTTCCATTCTGACTGCTCCCTCGGGTTCCTTGTATTTAATTTTCCTTTTGACTTTAGAATTCCCTGATGGCATAATAATAAATAAGTTCTTAATGAAGAAATAATAATATCTTCAAGCATGGTGTATTTTTTGTTCGGGATTTGCACTGTGAAAAAATTGCGAGTCAACCTGATTCATCGCTTGAGTCAAGGCTTCAAAACTCCAATATTGGAGACTTTTTCTATTGATTGACTCTACCTGAGTCAATCTGACTATGAATTAGAAGTCAACATGACTCTTGCTTTTACGTAAAATATTAGAATGAGTCTAATTGACTCGCATTTTTGGGACAGTTTTGGGACAAACTGATAGTTCAAATTTTGAGTTAATTTGACTCGTTCATTTTTTTAGTGTTTACTCCATTACTGAATCACAAGATTTTATTAATAATATAAATCGAACAATCGAAATTTACTAAACATCTTTACTAAACTATACCTATTTTCCCCTTATATTCCTGTTTTTCTTCCCCTACCAGTCATCCATTCAACTGTCTGTTGTTTGAAGAAGTACTGTCACTCTCAAGCCAACCCCTCTATCCTACGAATGACTGTCCTATTTTCTGCGGTGTTTTCGAGTCTCAATTCAGGTCTGCTGGTCTCTGTTATTTCTATTTTATTCTCAAAACAGGCCTTTGAATGTAATTAATTACGGCTGCGGCAGAGAAAAACATCATTTGTTATGCTCTTTATGAAGCCCCATTCTTTAATTAGAATAAGAGAGGTGAAATAATGATCTTGTGTTTCAGTGTATAACTAATATCACTCATAGAATTTGTTGTAGAATAATCGAAATTATGTCACTATTAAATATAGAATTTATTAGGAATGATTTATTATCTTTTCCTCGAGATTATAATTCTAATTATTATGAAATACTCTGGCTAAAATTCTCAGAGAATTGTTCTTATACGAGGATGGTATACTTACAATAGTTACCCTTGAATTTTTTTCTCTTTTAATTAAACATAGAAAATGATAACAGCTGGGATAAACTATAGTATCTCTTTATAAAAGAAAGAAATAACTACTCAGATATTTCCCATTGTTAGGGTTAGTTCAATAATTTATTATTACTCTTAGTAACAAAACAGCTATTAAATTATCTTAATAGTCCTTTACGTGTATGGTGTATCTAAATCACTTACCCGTAAATAGTTTTCTTTGAAAGGTCTACATAGAAAACGTATAAACAGTTCATAGCAGAGGGAGTTCATAACTCAGAAGTTCGTCACTCAGGAAAGTTTATCTCGGAAAGTTCGTTTTAGAGGAGTTCTTCAGTACTATGGTTTCGCCATAGAAAACTAGTAGACGTACCTTCTTAATCTTCTACGGCCCACCATAACTTCTCCTATCGCATTTATAATGTATTTTACTTTATATTACATGAAATGGATTCTATAGTATTTATAAAACTTTTAATTTTTAACTGCTTCGTTAAAGTCCTTTGTATCTATTCTCCTACAGACGTCTACGATAGTTCCTAGGTGATATCAAACACCCCTAGCAATAATAGGCTATTTTATCTTTATTAGTTATAGATGTCATATCCTGCTATTGTTACAATTGCTATTGTTACAACACTTCTCATTACTATATCACCTTGAAATAGCTATATTGCCAGTTACTTTATTAGATATATACATACATTGATTTATCTTGTTTGAAGTATTGATGGATAGAATTTGTTGCAAGGTTATCAGAAAAATATTGTCCATCTTTTTTTTCAATTTTATACATTTTACTTCTACTTGTAGATATTTTAAAATTTGACTGGGTACACGAAGAAAAATTCGTATTTATTTTAAGAAATTACTAAACTGTGATTTGTGTTTAATTACCATCATATGGAGATTCTTTTCTTTAACAGTACTTTATAAAATATGCTTATTAATAAATATAATTATATTAAATATAAACAATATCATATAGTAGTATCAATGTATTAAATTCAAATCACTGCTTTTCAATATTGCTACTATAACAATATGTTTCATCTTCCTCTTTAATCCAACACAGGGACACAATATCGCAGTGCATTTTACAGAGATGTCCCTTGAGTCTTCAACATGAGAATATCTTTTCCCTGCATTCGATACTATTGTGTTCATGTGATACACAATGCAACTATTTCAAACTCATGTAGAGAAATTAGAAAAATATAAACTTTTAATTTGTAAACGTGGTAATGGAATGAATAGAAATTTTAATTTTTCGAGAATGATGATATAATTATATACTTATGATACTGTCGATATATCAATTATCTAGTGCTCATCTTAATATCCCATATATATTCCTTCTATTTCCTCTATATCCCATCTAGTACTCCTCTGAATATCCCCTCTACTTCCCCTCAATATCCACTCAACATCCTCTCCAATACTCCCCTCAACATCCTCTCCACATCCCCGCCATATCCTATGCAGCTATATCCCCTCCAGTACAAATAATAACAATGAAAAATATTCCCGGACTCTCAATCCAAAGAAATAAACAATGAAGCGTTGGCCAAGTTTTGCAGCTCCGCTTCGTGTTCAAATCCTTTGTTGAAATGTTAACGGATATTAAACGGTAATTCAGTTACTAATCCATTTGGTAGTCCATTTGCTACAACTGTACACAATAACCCAACTCTGTTAATTCTAAAATTAGGAACTTATTGCCTACTTACGGGATAATATTCCCCTAATTTCAGTTGGATAATCTCGTTACAAGTTATTATAAAACCATTAGAAAATATTATCATAAAATCATAATACTTTTTTGTTGTAGTATATTAAGCATGGTTTTCTTCATTCATTATTCAATTAATTAAAAATAAACTTATAATATTGGTGGGAGTGTATTTATGTTTTTATTTTTTAATTTCATTTAAAACCAATTTATTATTCACTTGAAATGAAGTTCAAGTGAACATGTCTCATTTATTTCCTATTTAATTAAAGAAGTAGGTGTGAAACAATGTCACCTGCCTCATTTATTTCCTATTTAATTAAAGAAGTAAGTGTGAAATAATGTCACCTGTCTCATATATTTTCTATTTAATTAAAGAAGTAGGTGTGAAACAATGTCACCTGCCTCATGTATTTCCTATTTAATTAAAGAAGTAAGTGTGAAAATGTCCCTATTTAATTAATGAAGAGGTAAGTAACTGACAATGTCCCTTCACATCACTAAATGTCCAACTTATTTCATTCACATAATATCTACTATTTTCTCTCTCCGATTGAATTTGTTCAATAAGAGTTACATGTTCAATTCATTTCAAGATTTTCCTCAGAGACAGATTGGTCTAAGTGACAGTGGAGAAGATGTGCTCTGTTGTTTTTGCCAATAGATTCTCTTCCTCAAAGGTAATTCGCTTTCATTTTCTCCAAACCTCGTTTCTGTCCTCACTTCTTGTCACAATAAAACTTTTTCTCCCAACAGAAGTGAATATACTTCGTCAAAAGATTTTGTTTTTAAACGTCGTATAAAGAATGGAAAGAGCGATTATTAAAGGGAATAATATACTCCACGATTGACGTACAGAGCTCATAGCATGACGCTACTTTTCTCTCCAGATTCTCTTCCTCTGTATTTTTTGTAATTAAGATAAAACTCCATTTTAGTACAACGCGGCCATTGTCCTAATTTTTGTAGAGTCCTGAGAAACATTTAATTGCCTTGCTTACTTTTTACCCGACAAATTTGTCTCAATTGCCTCGTGTAGTTAATTTAAAAGAAACAGCTTGGGAATTATACAGAAAAATAAACGCTAGACTCTAGTCTTCATTGCTATGTTTTCTTATTCAAGTTATGCACCAATTACTCCATTTTTAAAATTGTATATTTTGACAACAGTTTTAGTAGTGATACTAATAAAAAGAACGTCCAGACGCATTATAATTTTAATAGAAGATTATTCATATCATTCATCGTCGTTAAAGAATTTCATGTTTTTCCCCCTAACATTTAAATTATATGGAAATAAATATATCGTTGCTATGATTCCAAATAATTACCTCAATCTTTTGTTTAAATTAATTACACTGAATGCGGTGATACATTTATTGGTACAATCCACCTTTATCATAACTAACCTATAATGTTTATTCATTTCCTCATACGATATCTTCTCACTGCTCTGTTAGGGTCAAGACTCACTATTTTATGGTGTACCGACAACTGCCATGCGAACAAGCCAGAGTGGACAACTGCCATGCGACAAACTGCCACGCGGACAACTGCCATGCAATATATTAGAATTTTATATTGGGTGAACTGTAATGCACTTGTAAACTTAACCTTTCATGGAATTCATTTGATGTGAAGTATATTATTACCTTAATTTAAAAATTAAATATAATATTAATCGTATAGTCCGAAATTGTGCTTAAAGAAGTATTAAAATTAATATTGACGTTAGATTCAGAATTTAAAGTTGAAGTATACTAAATTCATTTTTTTTTAAATCATTTTTAACCCATTTAGCTCCTGAAAGGTCCCCCCCCCCCCCTCCCCCACTCTAATTTTCTTATTTCTCTGTGCATTAGAACTAATGTTACTGATAATAAAACTGCAAACCATTTCAAATTTGGTTCTATAGTTTTATTATAATACGTAATTTAAGATTTTTTTCCGTTCTTTCTACTACACCTCTGAATTTCAAGCAAAGAAAAAGCCCCCTGTTCGATAGGCTAACACGATCCGACAAAATCAAAACAATAACAAAGTTGATTGATAGATATCAATAAATATCATTGCTACCGGTACCGTATTGTCACTCAAGATGTTCTTTGTGTTAGTCGAGTTACTAAAAATGCTTGACAAAGACATCTTCCTGCTTAATGAATGTTTTTTGATTAATTTGATTGAATTTCCATTTCAGCGTGATACCACAGCACTCCTATTAGGTATTCGTACATTAACTTAAAATGTGCTATAATTTGGAGAATTGAGGCTTTTGAGATTTGGTCTAATATTATACTTTGTATCTATATGACTTTATTTTTGACCGATGTTCAATTTGAGACACAGCTCTTAAGTAAGGTATGGACCAATTAAAGCTGACTCAAACTATGGTGCAATCCCTGCCTTACTCAGATTTACTGTTACCTAACTTTAATATTATAGGTACATAGGCTCTAGCATAGCTAGGCCGGTCTTAGCGTATCCATAATCCGCCATATCCGCGTGAGTTACGGTATAGGTATTCTAAGATTCACTTTAATATTTATCGTAATAGTGTAGTTCTAAGACAATGGATCCATATAAAGAATTCAATTACCTAATTAAGTATTTCTTACTAATCGTTTTCATATATCATAACTTTTTCCGATATTGAGATCTGTTAATTTTTATACACTTTCTATTTGAGCGCAGATCTGTGATTTGAAAATTTGAATAGGTATGCGCTAACATCCTACTCAAGTATGGGGGGCTTTCTTCTAATGAAATTATGAATCTCAGAATGAGAAAAAACGAAATGCGAATATTTCTTATATAATTAATTGTGAACAGAACACTTGATCGATTTATATTCTGTTTACTGCGATATGTTATATAACCTTAATTCTACAAATTTAAAGCAATACCAGAATTTTTTAATTTACAGTGGAGAGGACCTTTAAACAATCAAATAGTTGACAAGAAGTAGAAAATCTATAGATGCAAAACTTTCTTTTCAAACATTTCAAAATACAAAGAATAGTACAAACACAAGCTTTACAGGTTAAAATTACCAGTGAGTGTGATTTTGCATTTTTCTATTTAGGAATTTTCATTTGATTAATTAATATTTTTTTTTTGTAAAACAAACATTTCTGCTAGATTTAAAATTAGAAACTGAAGTAGTATTTATCTTATTTCTATGTTGAAAAAAATTCTTACCAAGAACACTTTACTCAGTAACTTCGAAATTTGAATTTGTTTTTCTATAGTTTCTTTGTTTCTAGCTCCCACCGATCAGAAACATGTCTTATAAATATTTGAAAAGTATCAAATAATGAGAATATATATTGCTGAAATATGTTTTATTAAATTTGTTATTTTACTAAAAACAAATCAACATTTTAGTTAACTCATATATGTCCAGTGTTGTGTGAAAGCAACTCTAAAATAGTAAGATGCAAAACCACACTCACTAAAATTTTAACCTGTAAAGCTTACCTTTGTACTATTCTTTGTATTCGGAAATGTTTGAAATTTTTTTTGTATATATAGATTTCAATCTTTTTGTCAACCATTTGATTATTTAAGGTGTAAAATGTGAAAAAAATGATTGTAACAAAGAAGGAAATCTAGTATTATTTCAATATTAATTTCAATACTTCTTCAATCACAATTTCTTGCTATACAATTAACATTTTTATACTAAAATTTTAGGTTAAAATAATAATATACTTCACATCAAATGAGTTCTAAGAAATGTTAGGTTTACAAGTGCTTTACAATTCACCCAATATTAAATTATAATATATTGCATGGCAGTTTGTCGCATGGCAGTTGTCCGCATGGCAGTTGTCCTAGAGCCCTATAGTACATCATAGACTCACTATAGTACAGTATAGCCTCACTATAGTACAGTATAGCCTCACTATAGTACAGTATAGCCTCACTATAGTACAGTATAGCCTCACTATAGTACAGTATAGCCTCACTATAGTACAGTATAGCCTCACTATGGTACAGTATAGCCTCACTATAGTACAGTATAGCCTCACTATAGTACAGTATAGACTCACTATAGTACAGTATAGACTCACTAAAGTACCGCATAGCCTCACTGTAGTACAGTATAGCCTCACTATAGTACACTATATCCCCATTACTCAGTTAGTGTTAATACTCACTATAGTTTGTTTTCTGTTAATTTGTTCACGGAAGGATAGAGTCCTCTGCAGCCAAACTTCTACACGAAGAACTTCACAAGGAAATCCTGTTTGAAAGTTAGGCAACCGAGCTAATATGTGATAAGTAACTGTTAGTAACGATGCAGTTAGTAACGGTGCAGTTAGTAACGATGCAGTTAGTAACGATGCAGTTAGTAACGATGCAGTTAGTAACGATGCAGTTAGTAACGATGCAGTTAGTAACGATGCAGTTAGTAACGATGCAGTTAGTAACGATGCAGTTAGTAACGATGCAGTTAGTAACGATGCAGTTAGTAACGATGCAGTTAGTAACGATGCACTTAGTAACGATGCACTTAGTAACGATGCAGTTAGTAACGATGCAGTTACTAACGATGCAGTTAGTAAATAGTTATAGTTACATAGCAAATAACTACAATATATATTATATAATTTACGTCATTTTATTGCAAACTATATTTCTCATTGTAGAATTCTATTTTTTTTTTATTGAAGTCAAGTCTCGCTTTTATGAAAAGTACTGAAATAATTTCGAGGCTTGTCTTGAAGTTATTATAGTTCGTAGACATAGGATACGGAGAATATTTTTTGAGAATATTATTTCACGGTATCTACAATAAACATCATTATTATTATCCAGATGAAGTTATTAGAAACACTTGGTTCAGAAATTATACTCTCTATCTCAGATTTTTTTAAAATTCATTCGTTACTTTTACTTTCATCACAGAGTTTTCATCAGCTGATTCTGGCAACAAACACCGCAATATACGCTAAGTCGAGCCCTCAAAATCATTTTCTTTTACTCTAACTCATAGAAAATGAAATGTTTAGGGAATTACTATTATATAATAATAACTCCAAATAATAACTCTTATTACCATTTGAAATATGTCTGGAATTTAGAAAGAAATGCGCTTTCCTGTATTATTTTCATCCTTTCCTTTCACAGAAAAATAAAATGATAAAAAATAAAAAATTATACATTTTTCGTATCAAAATTTAATTCCAGTATATACATATAGCGTTGGATATTCTAAACTTATTACTTTACATTAATTTTACTCCTTTTTATACTTTTTCCACTGTACAGTTGAATTTACAATAGAAATATCTGTGAGTATAGATAGACTCAACCAACTGTGAAATACAAACTAACTTCATGTCAGAACTTCTCTATTTGGTAAGTGACTTGATGTCAACCCTTCGGACAATGTTACACTACTCCTTCCCCCTTCACTCCCCTCTCCCTTCACTCCCCTCTCCCTTAACTCCCCTCTCCCTTCACTCCCTCTCCCTTCACTCCCCTCTCCCTTCACTCCCTCTCCCTTCCCTCTCCCTTCATTCCGAGTAATTCATCCCATCTCGTTTTCTTTGTGTCTCACACAATTATTCACCACTCCAGTTGATGTCAGTGTCTTTATTTCCCCCTCCCCTTTCCACCCCTCCTCCATACCCCCCCCCCCCCCATCAGTCCAAACAAACTCTCCTCTCTTCCCAATTGAGTGTACAAACTTCTCCCGCACAGCTTTTAGGCTCTAATGCGTCTTAGCGGAGACACTCGGAGACACTGTGTGAAGGGCAGTGAAGAACAGGGAGAGACACTGTGTTATTGTGTGAAGGGCAGTGAAGAACAGGGAGAGACACTGTGTTATTGTGTGAAGGGCAGTGAAGAACAGGGAGAGACACTGTGTTATTGTGTGAAGGGCAGTGAAGAACAGGGAAAGACACTGTGTCATTGCATGAAGGGCAGTGAAGAACAGGGAGAGAGACACTCTGTCATTGTATGAAGGGCAGTGAAGAACAGGGAGAGAGACACTATGTGTCATTGCATGAAGGGCAGTGAAGAACAGGGAGAGAGACACTCTGTCATTGCATGAAGGGCAGTGAAGAACAGGGAGAGAGACACTGTTCTTCACTGTGTTATTGTGTGAAGGGCAGGGTAAGACACTGTTCTTCACTGTGTTATTGTGTGAAGGACAATGAAGAACAGGAAGAGAGACACTGCCCTTCACTGTGTTATTGTGTGAAGGGCAGGGTAAGACACTGTTCTTCACTGTGTTATTGTAGAAGGACAGTGAAGAACAGGAAGAAACCATGTCCTAACTTTTTGATAGAAAATAAAAAAGAAATTAACTTCCAAAGTACATATCATATAACCAGAAATAATATCAATCATTGTTTAGGTATCCATTTATAAATTTGAACAAATTTGCATCAATAATACATCATTCAAAAATATAATAACATAGTAAATCTACATGTCTCTTTCTGTCATTATTTTATAAATATTGCATTCGAATTGTATTTTATTATATTTAATTCATTATTTCTGCAATCAAATTTTAAAAATGAATTTTTCAAATATATTTTCAATATAAATTTTAAAAATGAATTTTTAAACATTTTTTCAAAATTTATTTCGTAATGTATTTTTAAAAATTAATGTTTCTATATTGATTTTAAAGGCTACTTCTCTTCAAATTTTCCCCATCATTTATTGCATACAGCGACACTGTAAAAAGTTTAAATATTTTCCGTTCTGGAATGCAATTTATTCGTAGACTTTTTCATGGAAAAATGTAACGCGAAACAATTCTGGTTAAAAACATGACAGGGTTTTTATTCCGTGTGATGGATGTGCTGAGAAAAGACTCCAAAAGAATGGTCTGACCACAGGCCTGATATGAATATATTTGTATACATAAAGGCCAATTCAAATAAATTTAAAAAAATTCATTGTCTAGCTTACATGAACGGATATTGTTTATTTAATATTATAGCCACGCATTCTTGCAATAAATTTTTAATTTTCGGTAAATATTTTTTACCAATTTTTAAAGTAATTGTTTGAAAAATAATTACCAATGAGAAAAGAAGGCGCCATCATATTTATTAGTAAATTGTTATTTGAATATTTTAATTAGTAACCCTTGTATGGTGAATGGGTGATATCCTTCATAAATTTTTAGGAATCATTTGAAAACTCTGCCTTTAATTTTATTTCTCGAAAAATGGAGATCTTTACTTGAACATTTTTTATTTCCAAGTTTCTCTTTTTAAGTAAAACCATTTATTTCCGATTTCACATTTTATTTTATTTTTTATTAAATTTAATTTCCATCATCGTATCAAGTTTTAGTCTCCAAACATTTTTTCTCTGTCATGCTTTACCATCTGGCTGCATCGTAACTCAATTTATTTTGCTGGCGGCAATTTCGTAATTTTGTTGGCAGAATTTGCAATCTGAAAGCATTAAAGTTTCAATTTCCTCACCAAGTCAATCTTCCTCTAGAATTTACTTTATTATTCATTATTCAGTTACTTCTGTCGGTGGTGGTAGGTACCATCTCGATATTAAATGTCAACACATTATATTTCAGGATATTAAATGATGCATCATATTGGATGGAATTGAAATTTACGATAAATGTTTAATTATTTTGATCGCTGAAATTCACAAACATTATTTTTACTTAAAATCTCTATTTAATGAATATCTTACCTTACATTTAAAATTATGTAATTTATATACTTAAAAAATTTATTGTACAATCGGAGGAAAGTTTATTAGGAATGAGGGGGTGGCGTCCCTTGGGCCCCGAACTGTTGTAATTTGGATTATGGATTGTCTTTTTTCATTTTTACCATGTTTATCATTTTTTTAACGCTACTTGCAGTTTTAGAGGATAACGCTAGGGTTATGCTCTTCAACTACGAGGTCTTAGATTTTGTGTTAGGTAGGCTCGTAGGCTTCATTTACTATCACCTCTTCATTTTCCTCTTCCATCCATGAGTGCAGCCACCGGTGCTTGTGTCCCGTTTCGTCACATTCCTTGGTAAGTGACTGCATTCACGGAGTAGCTTTTCTGCATCCATGAGCATTGTCACCGACGGTGGTAAGTGACTTTGTTCATGGAGCCACTTTCCTCTCTGACTGCTTCTTCCAGTCCCTTGTATTTAATTTCCTTTTGACGTCAGCGATATGGCCTTTGGTTCCGAAGCAGACGTTAAACCCCCTAATAAATTAATTAATTATTAGGAATGATTTTTCACATTTTACTAATTTCACATTTTAAAAAGTAAATTTTATTAATTTCAAGCCCTGTAGATATTTAAAATTGATGAGGATGTACGACGACATATTTGAAAGTAATAGTAAATTATAGTAATTAGTACATCATCAAAATTAATCTTTACTTTGATAGTTCATTTGTACCTATATCTTGTCTCCACCTAATCCTCATCACAGTTCTCGTACATCTGGCAGCTCTTCCTCACTAACCATTTAAACTGTTTTCGTCGACTCATTTCTACTCCGGAGATTGGAGTTCTGAGTCACTTTCTACCGTCTGTTGGTATTTAGTATTCTGGTATTCAGTCTGCTAAATTTCTAACTAGTCTGTTTGTAGTTAGTGTGCCAAATATGCTGCTGTTAACTTATCATATAATTTTTAATACTGAATTATGCATTGTGCTGTGTTATTCAATATACTGAAATATTCATTATACTCTTTTATGCATTATACTCTTTTGTTCACTACATTATACTGCCCCACTGGGCTCTATTCTGAAGTTGTCTTTGGTGAATAGAAGAGAAGAGGGGTGGTGTCGCTTGGGCCCCAAACTGTTGTAATTTAAATATTTATTGTCTTTTTTTCATTTTTACCATGTTTATCATTTTTACCGCTACTAGAAGTTTTAGAGGATAACGCTAGGGTTATGCTCTTCAACTACGAGGTCTTAGATTTTGTGTTGGGTAGGCTAGTAGGCTTCATCTTCATTTTCCTCTTCCATCCGTGAGTGCATGCAGCCACCGGTGCTTGTGTCCCTTTTCGTCACATTCCTTGGTAAGTGACTGCATTCACGGAGTAGCTTTAACGTATACATGAGCATTGTCATTGACGGAGGTAGGTGACTTTGTTCAAGGAACAACTTTCCTTTTTGACTGCTCCTCCCTGTCCCTTGTATTTAATTTATTTTGGTTCCGAAGTAGACGTTGAACCCATAGCTACTAACTTATTCATTATACTGTATTATTCCTTATACTTTACGTGCTATTCATTTTACTCTATTATTCCTTATACTTTCATGATACTGTGTTATATCTCAGTACTGTAATTTTTTAAACGTTAACAAAACAAATCAAAACAGAATAACAATCACTGAAACAGGCGAGTGATAAATCTACTCCTGTTTCTCTTCACCCACCGTTTGAGGCTCCGTTTTCAGTCCTGTTAGTTTTATATAAAATACCCCCACCACTTTGAGTGATAATGTCAACAGTGTCACTCTTCCTAAGTTAATTATTCAAGTACTGACATTACATAAATGCTTCAACTGAGAATAAACAAATTGTTGAATTGTTTGTGAGACTCGTACAGCAGTTTATATGTTATTCATGGAGTTTTAAAGTGGCTAGTGCATCTGCTGCATAATGTAATAGCTAAATATCATTCCATTTCACCTAATGCAGCCTTTTATAATATCATTTTATGTTCATTTAAGATTTATCTGTTGTTGATGTCGGCAGACGTGTGATGTACAGATATCAGATTTTTAATTCCTAGTAAAGATTAATTTTCTTTTCGAACGATTAAACTATAATCAGTAATTCCTGAGGCTTCATATAGAATAATAACGTATATTACGTTATTTTGTTTTAACAATACTTAATTACATGTCAGTTGAATGAAATTGTGTATATTTAAAAAATGTAATTTTGAAGAAACAAATTGTCACTCAAAATATATTTTTATGACAAAATATGAAATATGTCATGAGTTTTTTTTTTGTCACGAAATGTATATTTGCAATGAATTTATATATCATTGTTTCATTGAAATTTAATTTAAATTTGAACACCTGTTTTCTAAAGTATATTTTTTATTATTTATTTGTTGTATTGTTACATTTTCATCTATGAATTTTTTATTATTACTTGCATAGTTTTTATTTCATCCGTATATCAAAATTATTACATATTTAATTTATGAATACTTTTTATTACTTTCTATTTTTTTATTATTTATTTTCATTAATATTTTCTTTTCCTTTCTATCTATTTCTATTATATCTTTTTATATTATTATTAGGTATATTTATTTATTTTATTTTAACTTTTCATTTTTATTACTCAAATTGTAATTAAAGATAGTGTTGCAGATCCACTTTAAAACCAATTCACTTCTTTTATTGAAATAGAAACAATAGGCATATATCCTTTACTCTTTTATTTATTTATGCATTTCATCTATAACATTTTTTGCAGACTGTTTTATTATGCTTGAAATTTGACGTTAAAATATTCATGAAAAAGCGTCTATCCAATCAAAAAACAGTTTGAATTCCGGGAAATTTTTGAATACAAATTCTTTGACAAAGGTTGATAGAATTTTTGTTTGTTATTTCATTTTCTATATATTTTATTTTTTCCATTTACTTTCGCTATGTTCTTTCATCCAATTAAAATATTTATTCTATTCAATTATTTCCCTATTCATTTTTTATTTAGTATACTTGTTCTATGTGTATTTATTTTATTAAATAAATGCTTTATTTACTTTGGCTTATGTAATTAAACAAGTTTGTAAAAATGGAAAATTCAACTTTCTTTGAAATTATGAATAAAATTGTATAACTAAGTACAATATTATTTATATTAATGGGTAATAAATACTTAATTTCAATATTTATATTTTATACAATTAAAATACTGTAAACATTAGTGTTATGTTTCTAACTGTGCCTATGGAGTAAAAACATTTAATTTTCTGATCAAAACTTCAATATTATAAATCAGTAATGCTCTTATCATTTTAAGATAAGATAATCAAATTCAATTTAACATCAAATATTCTTTCTATCGCTTACAGTAGTTTCAATGGCTACAAAATACCACGCGATGAATTTGATTTCTTTTTCCCGTATCTCCAGCAATTTCAATAAATTCTCAACTGTCGTTTGACCGGACAATTTATTTCGTCTGGTACAGTCACTAGAATATGTTGGTACAAACTCTCCGTAGGAATAGCATTGCATACCGGATGGCAGAGGGGAAATATCCAATTAATTTTAATTGTACATTTTATTTCCAATTAATCTCGTTAGTTTCATATAATTCGACAAGGAAAATAATAATAAATTAACAGTTATACACTCTTTCGGTGATTAAATATATTGCAACAGTTTGAATATATTGCATATGAAATATCAATATTATAAAATTATGAATAGTACATGATTTTATAAATATATATATAGGTATCCTCTCATATTTTATGGTAGAATATAAATTCTAAAACTTTTAGAGACTTCACAAAATGCGATAAAGTACGTCCATTTATTAAGCTAGATATAATATTACAGGGTAATTATTTTAACTAAATCACTCTAGCCACATTTCAAGTTCAAAAAGTTCAGTTTTTATTGTGTTTTAATCGTACCGTTCAATTTTAAATCTCTGATTCTCTTTATAGTTTTTCTTTCTTTTCTTTTGATTCTTTACAAGAGCTATAATGGTTAATATCCTGCATCGTTATTGAGAGAACCAAAGCAGAAATGGTGAAGGAATTCAATCCTTCATCCTTCTCTATAGAAGATATTTATCCTTCTCTGTCGAAGATCTTCATCCTTTTCTATCGAAGATCTTCATCCTTCTCTATCGAAGATCTTCCGTCCTTCTCTATCGAAAATCCTTCATCCTTCTCTACCGAAGATCTTCCGTCCTTCTCTATCGAAGATCTTCCGTCCTTCTCTATCGAAAATCCTTCATCCTTCTCTACCGAAGATCTTCCGTCCTTCTCTATCGAAGATCTTCCGTCCTTCTCTATCGAAGATCTTCCGTCCTTCTCTATCAAAAATCCTTCATCCTTCTCTATCGAAGATCTTCCGTCCTTCTCTATCGAAAATCTTCATCCTTCTCTATCGAAAATCCTTCATCCTTCTCTATCGAAGATCTTCCGTCCTTCTCTATCGAAAATCTTCATCCTTCTCTACCGAAGATCTTCCGTCCTTCTCTATCGAAGATCTTCCGTCCTTCTCTATCGAAGATCTTCATCCTTCTCTACCAGACTATCCTTCAGATTCTTGCGGCTCATCTCTCAATAGAAAAGACCGTAGACTTTCATCCTCAGAAGAATTTCTTATCGGAACTAAGTTTAAGTGTTGGGACATGAAGGGAAGAAAGTTGTTCCCTGCTCATATATTCAAGAATCAGTTTGATAACTACTTTCAAAATGCATTTTGAAGAAGGATAAAGAATTTTATATTTCGATAATAGTTCTCTGTGTTTCAATTTGTTCTTTCAATTGCTACTGAGTATTATATTTTGTCGACCACTGTCTGTTAATATTGTATATAATTTCGAACATAATATGATTTCGGTTTATAATGGCAAAGGCAAATATTGAATAATAGCAGAGTAAACTGCTAAATTTTTATTCAAACAAAACCAAAACTATTTAATCAAATATGTCCGAAATCTGTTGAGAACATTTCTCTATGTATCTATGTATATATTCTTTTCTCATAATTATTGTTATATATAAAAGAAATTCACTTGAATAAATGGAAACATGAAAATATCCCATTTCTATTATCACACCTGTTTTAAATTTCATTCTATCATTATTACCTTGCAGTTTTAGAGGATAGCGCTAGGGTTATGCTCTTCAACTACGAGGTCTTAGATTTTGTGTTAGGTAGATTTTTAGGCTTCATTCACTATCAACTCTTCATTTTCCTCTTCCATCCGTGAATGAAGCCACCGGTGCTGGTGTTCCTTTTAGTCGCACTCCGTGGTAAGTGACTGCATTCGCAGAGTAGCTTTTCTTCATCCATGAGTATTGTCACTGACGGTGGTATGTGACTTTGTTCATGAAGCCATTTTTCTTCCGACTGCATCTTCCAGTCCCTTGTATTTAATTTCCTTTTGACGTCAGCGATATAGCCTTTGGTTTCGAAGTAGACATTAAACCCTACTAAAGAAATATAATTATTACTCTTCTCACCCTTTAGCTTACTAATAACTAACATTATTAGTCTTCACACCCTTTAGCTTGCCTAATAACTAACATTATTAGTCTTCACACCCTTTAGCTTACTAATAACTAACTTTATTGCTCTTCTCACCCTCTCATCTTGTACCCAAATAAGTTGTATCCCAATCAATATCTCGCATCTGGACACTAAATGACCAGATGGCACATCCTAAATTTGTCTGTTTGATGGCTGGCAATATTCTGCCAAGTGTCATTTGGTTCTGTTTTATGGGCGTCTGTTTGTTTTCTGTGATAAAAAGAAGTGCAAATAGATCCTTAGATAAACTACATTTTATATTTCTAGATAACTATAATGCTGTATAAAAGACAATACTAGATAATGTCTGATTTAGGTTCCAGATTTTTATTTAATATTAGGCAATAGAGCGAAGCGACATTCGAATTTATTATATCAAATTCTCTTAACATTCTGTGGTGAACACAGCAATAGATTCACTATTCCAACAGCAAATAGGCAAATATTTGTTTTCGAATACAAATGAAGTACCGTTCGCTCTATGGTTTTCTCACTTATTTGCTTACGAAGGTAGCAAGGTAAACATTTTAGAAATCACAATAGCAAGCGGTGAGTGTTCCCTTCTATCCATTACATGTTTACTAGCCAAGCTATACTTGTGGTGAAGCCTTAGAGAAGTAATTGAAATCCACTCTCAATCTTCTATGGCCCACCCAATCTTTCTCTCTGGGTAATAATAGACTAGGATAAGTTCTGAATTATCGGTCAGTTCCATATTTTCGGACACGTAAGAAAAAAATATATAGTAGTTTTTATTGGATTTTATTTTAATTGGTTATATATTTTTTTCTTACATGTCCGAAATGTGGAACTGACCGATAATTAAGAACTTACCCTATATAATTAACATTAAATAACTTCTTTCATAATTTAGCTCAAATGGATTACTATTGAATGTTTACCTGCTACTTTTTAATTTATTTAAAGCACAGTTATTAAACATTATAATATCACCCTAATTATAAGCTGAATGAAATGTTCAGATTAGACCAACTATCCTGCGATTCATCAGCTTCGTAAACTGTTGTTGCGAGTCTACAAGCGATGTTCGAAGCTCAGTGTCAATTTATTCGAAGTTTGGCTCAATGGAGGATGCCAATTCAGAGAGCTGTTCGAATTATTCACTGCTGTAGATCTCCGAATAAATCCTGGAGCACTCAGCACTTGGAATAATTAAGAGCTGAAATACAGACAGACAACCGACTGTATGCACATAGTCTACCTGCTAATTTAACACAGTTATTTATGTTCAGCAGTATTTAATATCTTTATAACTTTTCTGTGTGTGTATAGATACATAAATAATTAATTATTAGTAATTCAGGTATTAGGGCTTCTTGGATCAATATTGCCCGTATATTATTACACGTTGCGATTATTGTTACAATGTTGAGACGACATATTGCCTCCAGAAACATTGCTACCTGGATCATGTTTTACATCATGTTCAGCACAATATTGTCCAGTATGTTCTTTCCAATGTTTTCTACCCTGTGTTCTGTACAATGTTGTCCAGTATGTTCTTTCCAATGTTTTCTACCCTGTGTTCTGCACAATGTTGTCCAGTGTGTTTTTTCCAATGTTTTCTATCCTGTGTTCTGTACAATGTTGTCCAGTATGTTCTTTCCAATGTTTTCTACCCTGTGTTCTGCACAATGTTGTCCAGTGTGTTTTTTCCAATGTTTTCTATCCTGTGTTCTGCACAATGTTGTCCAGTGTGTTTTTTCCAATGTTTTCTATCCTGTGTTCTGTACAATGTTCTCCAGTGTGTTCTTTCAAATGTTTTCTACCCTGTGTTCTGCAAAATGTTCTCCGGCAAAACTACCCGCTTCAAAATGTGAATATATGGAATATTTTGGCCCAAATTAGATGGTATTTTATGCTGATGACGCAGATTCCTATCGGCTTTCTTTTTATCTGCAGTTAGCTCCGAAGCTGTGATTATCGGAATTGCATTTCTACGATAATTCCTGTGGCTACTGTTTCATAGTAAATTGAATAGCACGATGTTTTATAATTTAAATTGCAGAAGTAGTTAAAATATGTCACCAACTTAACCTCCTGTAAGTTCAATTAATTATCATAAATGCCTTCATTTTATTGAATGTCTATTATTCTGATACAAAGCGTATAGTCCAGTAAATTATTCCACAGTATATGAATGAAATAAGACCTGTATAAAATACCTGTATAAAAAATGCAGTATTCTCAGTTCCTCTGAACTATTACGTATTCGTTTAACTACGTGTATTTTTGGACTGATTTTTACCCGTTGAAGAAGCTCTATTTTTTCAGGAGAGTAATTAAAAAACTCATAGTTGAAGGTTTTGAACTAACCTCATGTAAAATGAATATCCTTTGAGTATAAATATTTAGGATCAAGAAATCCAGATTCAATATATATAACCATCTCTTATTATACTAAAAAATTAATTAATTCGTAATTTAAACTTCGTTATCATCGTTCTGCTTCAATGTTAACATATTGTTAGTGCTCATGAAAAAAAATGTCTCTTAATAAGAAAATTAAGTAATTCATATCGCAGATCCAAGGATTAAAAAAAGGATGCAGAAGTTTAAGTTTGGAATATATTTTACCGTAGATTATCTTATCTTAGGCACTATAAAGACGGGAGTTATTTCAGGGAACTTGAGGATAAATTCGATATCCTGAGAACGCAGACTGACATTAAAAGTTGGTAGGTTGTCCTTAGAAGTTTCTACCTGTCGATCCATAGAGGAGAGTTTTTGGGAGAGGAAAGGACAGGAAATGGAGAGAAGAGCAGGAAGTGGTAAGAAAGGCAGGAATTGGTAAGAAGGGGAGGAAGTGGTAAGAAGGGGAAGAAGGGGAGGAACTGGTAAGAAGGGAAGAAGTGGTAAGAAGGGGAGGAAGTGGTAAGAAGGGGAAGAAGGGGAGGAACTGGTAAGAAGGGAAGAAGTGGTAAGAAGGGGAGGAAGTTGTAAGAAGGGGAGGAAGTTGTAAGAAGGGGAGGAAGTGGTAAGAAGGGGAGGAAGTGGTAAGAAGGGGAGGAATTGGTAAGAAGGTAAGAAGTGGGAAGAAGTAAAAGAAGTGGTAAGAAGTGAAGGAAGTGGTAAGAAGGGGTGGAAGTGGTAAGAAGGGGAGGAAGTGGTAAGAAGGGAAGAAGGGAAGAAGTGGGAAGAAGTAAAAGAAGTGGTAAGAAGGGAAGAAGTGGTAAGAAGGGGAGGAAGTGGTAAGAAGGGGAGGAAGTGGTAAGAAGGGGAGGAATTGGTAAGAAGGGAAGAAGTGGAAAGAAGTGAAGGAAGTGGTAAGAAGTGAAGGAAGTGGTAAGAAGGGGAGGAAGTGGTAAGAAGGGAAGAAGCGGTAAGAAGAGAAGAAGCGGTAAGAAGAGAAGAAGTGGGAAGAAGTAAAAGAAGTGGGAAGAAGTAAAAGAAGTGGGAAGAAGTAAAAGAAGTGGGAAGAAATAAAAGAAGTGGTAAGAAGTGAAGGAAGTGGTAAGAAGGGGAGGAAGTGGTAAGAAGGGGAGGAAGTGGTAAGAAGGGGAGCAAGTGGTAAGAAGGGAAGAAGCGGTAAGAAGGGAAGAAGTGGGAAGAAGTAAAAGAAGCGGTAAGAAGGGAAGAAGTAAAAGAAGTGGTAAGAAGGGAAGAAGTGGTAAGAAGGGAAGAAGCGGTAAGAAGGGAAGAAGTGAAGGAAGTGGTAAGAAGGAGAAAAAGAGCTAGGATGGGGAGAAAATGATGAGAAGGGGAGGAAGTGAGGTAAGAAGGGGAAAAAAGTGGTAAGAAGGGGAAAGAAATGGTAAGAAGGGAAGAAGTAAAAGAAGTGGTAAGAAGGGAAGAAGTGGGAAGAAGTAAGAGAAGTGGTAAGAAGGGAAGAAGCGGTAAGAAGGGAAGAAGTGAAGGAAGTGGTAAGAAGGAGAAAAAGAGCTAGGATGGGGAGAAAATGATGTGAAGGGGAGGAAGTGAGGTAAGAAGGGGACAAAAGCGGTAAGAAGGGGAAAGAAATGGTAAGAAGGGGAAGGAAGTGGTAAGAAGGAGAAAGAAATGGTAAGAAGGGTAGGAAGTGGTGAGAAGGGGTGAAAATGTAGAGAGAGAAAGAGTAATTGGTTAGAGAGTGAAAGGGAGAGTGTTATTATAGAATAGTTATGATCGTAGTGATGAAAAATCAGATCAATTGATTATTTATATACCTATGTTCAATTATTTGAACAATTTTGTTTGCTGGCAGCGGGCTGGTCATTTTGAAAAATTGGACATTTTTACGAAAAAATATTCAATTATTCATGATTATCTTCATTAGTTATTCTAAATGTATTGATTAAAATAATCCTTTTTTTCAATTACCGTACGATTATTCAACTTATTTTGCCTCGTTACCTGCAGTAGATCGATGTGTTCGTTCGTTCGTTGGTTTCATTCAAAGTCCAACTTTAGAATTAATTAAAAACTTTTAATTGAAGCAATCTGATCAGAGTCTTGAAGTTTAAACAAAAGTGTATTTCCTAAAGTGTTTCCCAATCGCTACATTTTTACAATCGACAGTGTCACGGTCAAATTGAAATGCAGGGCAGGAAAAAGGTAGGCCGAGAGTAGGAAACGCGGTCTTCTTTCATGTTTTTAATAAAAGAATTATGCTACCAGCAATTGACAAGAACAAAAAAATTATACCACAGTTGTACAAATATCTAAACTAATAATTTCACTCGTGTGATTATTTATTTATTTATTTGGTGTCCGCTTTTACACGACGGGTATTAAACATGAAGAATGTAGCTATGATACGCATGCACGGGAGTATATTGATATGAAATTTAAATTCCTCCGTTTTTATTTAATTTTTAAATGTTTTTATCTATGAAAAAAGTATCAGTTTATGCAGAAAAATTAAATTTATTTGTATTCACTAAAAAAACTAAGAACGGGTAATAAACTACTATTGAAGACCCGTTATTTTTAACGGGCAAATACACTAGTTTTAAATAATGCACTATTTTGTGGGTTGATAGTGTCTTACTTTATTAATAGTATATGTATATTGCAAGCCAAAAATATACATATCTGGAAGGATTCTATTAATTATAGGTACCGATTTTCAATTAATTAATTCTTATAATTCCATCCAAATTGTATTTATTGCAATATATTGATTTTTTACCTTCTAATCTATTAAAGCTGTTTACGAGCTTATAAATGATTTTCTTCTCAACAAATCACCAATGAGTTTTCGAACGAATTGTACTCTAATGGATTAAGAAACACTATTTATTTCTAGGGTAAGCTGATTAACGCTGAGTGGTACTTAACTGTTCCGTACTCGAGTCCTCTTTTCTTATTCTAATGCAACTGTTCACTTTAGAGCTCATATTGTTTCATTTAGTGTCAGACGCTTTTAGAACGGAATTCATTTTATAATTGATTCATCCAAAATAGATCCTATTTAGTCCATAATATATTTCATTTTAGATTCATTTACATAGAACTTATTTAGTCCATAATTTATTTTATTTTTGAAACATCTAGATCTTCATTAATTTGTAACTTATTTTAATTTTAAGACATCAAAAATAGAACTTAAGTTTTAAACTAATTATTGAATAGAACTTATTTAATTTTTAAGTTTTTAACTGAATTAATCTTTAACTTATCAGAAATAGAAATTATTTATTTTTAACTTATTTAGTGTCTAATTCATCAATTTTTAACAGAATTTAATTTCAACTAATTCAGATTTTATATCCCTTATTTGTCTCAGATTTCTTCTCAATTCCCATATATTTTATCCCTCCAATCTCGACACCAATAATTCTCAACAAAAATTTGAGCAATAAACATTTAATGGAGTTCTATTTAAGGACAAACAAATGAGTTTGTTCGTTAGAGACAAATCGATGAGCTGCGACAAGAAGTTTCTAGGGATCCAAAGAAAAATCACTCTGAAAGTTTCAGCCGAAAAGTATTGATGGGTTCCTGACGAGAGTTTGAGGTACATTGGATTAGATCTTTGTACAGGATAAACTATTTAGTACCGCACAAATTTACCGATGGAGATATCAGCTGATCCTTATTAAATTGGTGCAGTGGAACTCCTCTATAGTGAACTCCTCTATAGTGAACTCCTCTATAGTGAACTCCTCTCTTGTGAACTCCTCTCTTGTGAACTCCTCTATAGTGAACTCCTCTCTAGTGAACTCCTCTGTAGTGAACTCCTCTATAGTGAACTCCTCTCTTGTGAACTCCTCTATAGTGAACTCCTCTCTAGTGAACTCCTCTATAGTGAACTCCTCTATAGTGAACTCCTCTATAATGAACTCCTCTATAGTGAACTCCTCTATATAGTGAACTCCTCTATAATGAACTCCTCTATAATGAACTCCTCTATAGTGAACTCCTCTATAGTGAACTCCTCTCTAGTGAACTCCTCTATAGTGAATGAGTTAGAAAGTACCCTGAATAGTGAACTAATTTTTTGCACTAAAATAGCCTTTAGTTTTCTAAAACTGATGCTTTTAGACTGGTTTTCATCGCAGACTAAAGAATATTTGTTCACTATATGGGGTACATCCTACCTCATTCACTATAGAAGATTTCACAACGGAGGAGTTAGATTTTATATTACTTTTTCTTCATCCATTTAGAATTTAACTACTACAATTGATTTGTAAGTACATTTAAATGCAAGTACGTATTGTCAATGCATATATACGATTTAACAAAAATATTTTTTATTCTCAAAAGTCAATTTCTTTTTTAATTGTCTGGTATATTACTGCGACCCGTAGCCATGTCAACAAATTATTAGATTTGATGGTCCCTCAATGGCTTCGGACAGGCAGACTAATAATTATTATTCTCTTGCTATCGTATAGACTACGCATATGTATATTTTTATTAAAGTTACTATTAATAGTTCAACAAATTGGTTTTAATATTTACATCAATTAACTGAACATCATTACTAGAAATTGAAAGTTTTTTTATATAATTAATAGCCGGAAAGCGACACTATTCGGAAAGTGACAGTATTCGGAAAATTGAACTTAACATACTGTAGGTCTTGAACCAATCTGACCTTTAGAAATTTCTAATTGACCTGTCATGCCTGTGTTTACACCCACTTTCCGAGCACTGCGAATTTAATTTCTAAGATATTACTCTACACCATTTTAGCCTCAAATTAAAATAAGTCAATTTCGAATTAAAATTAGTCAACTTCAAATTAAAGGAAGTGAATTTCGAATTAAAATTAGTCAACTTCAAATTAAAGGAAGTGAATTTCGAATTAAAATTAGTCAACTTCAAATTAAAGGAAGTGAATTTCGAATTAAAATTAGTAAGTTCAAATTAAAAAAAGTCAACTATAAGTTAAAACAGTTCTATTTCAAATTAAAACAGGTCGACTTCAAATTTTAAAAGTACAATTTCAAATTAAAATATCGTATTTTTCTTCTGTTAAAGTCTCAATTCTGAAATAAATAAAGTTAATTCACAAATAGGAAATTTTCTACATATATTGAATAGGTAATGGCAAAAGCAGTTTTATTTCATCATATATTTATTTACTCGTCCAATTCATAATAAGTTCATGTTTAATGGATACAGTAGAACATTCATATTAATCTAAAGATTTATCAGATGGTTGAATTGATTTTCACTTGAGTTCATCGTTCATAATTTATGATATTTTACTGAATAAGAATGAAAATGTTAATTTGTAAGAATAAACAAATGGTAATTTGGTGTTTAGGTACATTATTTATAATAATTTCAATCTCTCTTGAGATTATCAAATGTGTAGATATTCATTATATAATTCTATAAATATGATGTGTTTCATTTCGAAATACTAAAGAGAGATGCAATGCTACTGAAAAAATATAGACTAAATGGTACCGAAATAGATGATTGTCTAGTGCTTTCTGGAAACTCTTTGGCAGACTTTGTGAAGTATTCGAAGATTCATGAATAATTTCTTGAAAGATTTCCTATGCATTTCGCCATGGTGGTTTTATTGGAAAGTCTCGATGCTGAGTAAAAAAGAAAGACTTGGAATTTGATTTATTAATTTAGTTAACTTCATGACATTGTTTTGTGATTTTGTATTAGGTAAGCTCGTAATCTTTAATATTTAATTATCCTAATCTTACAGTCGTGAGTGTATTGTAAGAAAATATAAATATAATTGGTTATTATATAAATACCAACTATTTTATATTCCATTAAATTAATCTATATGAATATTTCTTTAATTTTCATGAATCCATTCATGAATTTATTTCAAATCTTTTCCTCTGTACTTTATAATTACACAAATTTCTGTTTACACAGACAGTATAAGAATAATTTATTGATTCAAATAAATATCTAGAAAATATATGTAACTTCGGTTAGTTTGAAGCCATAACTAATTTACTTTTTTCTCTATTTCAGATATCTCAAAATGACGTTCCGCCGTACCAAAAGAAGTATAGTCCTCGCCACAATTTTCCTAGCGTCACTCTACACGACTCAGTTAACAGCAGCTTCCCCCACTACAACAACAACAACAACAAAACCTGTGTCTGATAGTCAAAAGACTACATCTACATCTACTCCCAAGACAGATTTAGTTACCAATAGCGATGAGCTGCTTACAGAATCCATTGGAAAAGTATCAGAAAAAGTTATTCCTACAACCACAGTTGAATCACAATCTGTTCCAGACTCATCAAGCTCGAAAGATAACTTGAAACCAACAGTTAGTGATGAGATTAAGAACCCTGTTACTGAAACCAATGATTCTACAACAAAAGACGTTTCTCATAGAACTTTGACTGAGCCTTCAGTCATCCAAAACGAAACAACAAAAGATGTCGAAGATGAAAATATCAACCATTCGTCATCTTCAACAGCTGCCGTAGCATCAACCGAAAGTGTTATTATTGGTGAAGTTATTGACCAGCATACGGAGTCTGTAGACAGCAAAGAGAAAGCTGGTGTCGAAACTTCTGAACTGAATGGTGATTTACACACTATCGAGGGGGAAGTTATTACCAATACACAAATTTATGAGAGCCTAAATGAAAGCGGTAAAAGTTCCGAGTCTTCGGCGAGCGCCGCCGTGGAGGTTTCCAGAGATGAAATCTCTCCAGAAGTTTCTAAGAGTTCTTCTGATAGATCTTCTCGTCTGCTCACCGACCACCACACGATATCCTCAAATGATGGTGAGTGAAAATGATATATGGTAATATGATTTTTTAATAAAAAATAATATTTTGAAACCCAGAATAGTTGAATATTTATTATAAAACTAATTTTATGTAATATAACTAGTTTTGGAGACTGAAATTAAATACTGGTGATAGTAAATGATATTTTATAGGAATTATGGTTCGTATTGCCTAATGAATAATCCTGTTGACGTTATCAATTATTTTGGTGCTATTGTTTTGCAGGTATGTTTTATTTTGTGAAATTTATTTATCCATATTGATTTAGTTCTCTTTTATTCATTTCATTATTTTGGAGAAAAATATTGGATGTTAGGTAATAAAAATCGTCGCAGACATCTACTCCAACCGATCGTCGGGTTGCATAATGTGTCAGGATTACGTACATTGCTTCTCTATTTGTTTATTGGATTAAATTGCATTTATTTAATTACCAATATTAATTGAAAATAAATGGTCAAGTATCGAATGATAAAAACAAAGTTTCTGGTTCAGATGATAACATTCTAAAATATTTGGTTGGTTTCTATATAAGATTTTCCCTCCGTAGATTTCATTCAGGTTGATCCTAAATTTGCTTATTCAGCAAATATTATCTGTGTAGATTTTCGGTCGCAACTTCTTCCTAACTTCATCCAGAATTACGAAATTTCTTCCTTTGCTCATTTGGACCTGATCAGAATTAGTTCGATATCGGAAGAAAAAGAAGTTTAACTAATTAATCAAATAAGTTCGAAAGAATTCTATAGATACGGTTAATTGTTCATTTTTTTGTAGATATTAGGATACTTTTAGCTTACATTATTAGTGTACAGTCAAGGAAAGAGTGTCTGTAATCACATTTTTTTACAATTATTCGCTAGGTCAAGTTCCGAGTTATCGTACGGGTATCCGATTTCGATCATATAAGAAAAAAAATTGAAATAAGAGTTAAGTAATAATTATCATATATTTTTTCTTACTTGATCGAAAATGCAGACCGTCCGATAACTCGAAATTCATCCTAATTGTAATGCTATTAGAAAATTAAAAATTTTGATTCATGAAATTTGCACCATGTACTATGAAAGTAGCATCCGTTTTATCTGATAGTGAATATCCATTAGAGATAAGGTTCTTAATGGTTGTTTGCAGTCGGTAAATTTCGATGAATTTTTCATATATATCTTTTTTTTTTTTGTTCATTGCATTTTTTATAATTATTTTCAGTTGAAGCAATTAAATTATAAGGTATCTTTACCATGTACTATCTAAATATTATTTTAACTATATCATTATTAACAATCTATTCATTATTTTAAAATGATACTATTTTTTTCATATTATTTAAAAAATATGTTCTTTCCATAATAACAACTGATATTTTGTTTCTATATTGTAATATTATTTTTTTATTTTATCAGTGAAACTATCTATAAGTTTCCACCTGACGAAAAATAGGATACTCTTTGTATTGTGTAGAACTAGAATAGATACCTCGCTATACTTTTATATAATTTTTATATCGGTAACAATGAGTCAGAAAATACCCGCTCTCTCATTGGTCAACAGAATTGTGACGTCATCAGTGCCTTGCAGTACTGCAATCTGATTGGCCAAGCACAATTGCGCAGTACGGTCACAATAAAAGTTTTATATCTTGGTAGGTAGGTAGGTAGGCCTGTGGGTTCCCTCAGGAATATCTTCACATAAATTATGTAAGTTTATATGAATATTTTATGTCGAAAGAACAGTCTTAGCGATCATAAATCTACTACAAAATTCTTCTTCAAGTTCCTTCCTGCTATACAACATGATTTATCTGATCATTAAAAGACGGTGAGGCTTCTCCGCAGATTTTAGCCTATTCGAAGTGAAATATATTTTGTAATTCATGAAATTCTGAGAAACATAAATTATATTCTCGCTAAAAATTTAGGGCCTGTTATTCTTAGTGGGCAGGTACACTAGTGTATAAATAATTTCAATGACAATTCAATTAAAGTTCTCAGTGTCCTATTATAGCTTTTGATTTAATTATTTCTGTCTCCTTTGATAAATGACATTGAAATTAATTTGTTGTTTATAATAATGTTGTTGATGGAATTAATTGGTTGCTGGGATTTAATATCTAGTTTGTATTGATTAGAAATTGAGAATGAGGTTAATGTCAATTATACGGTCCAAATGAATATTAAAATGTTTAATTCAATGTTCAAATTAATGTTCAAATTAGAATTGAAATTAATGTATAAATTACAGTTAAATTTAATGATAAAATGAATGTTGAAATGAATATTAAACTAAATTTCGAAATAATGGTAAATTCAGTAATAAAATCATTATTGAAATTAAAGTGAAGAACTAATTTTTGTATAAATATTAAATTCATTCACTATTTGAATTGCTGCTAGCAAATTCAGTATTGATTTCAATGTTTAAGTCAATCAATATTAAAGCTCAATATAAAAAATTTCAACTAATTTTTAATTTAAATATACGACAAGTCATTTTATTTTTTATTTTATAGCCGTATTATAATTAATTGACTCATCATTTGCTCAAATCTGTTCTTTTTAACTTTCAAATCCAGGAATATTATATTCCAGATGGTATTCCTGAGAACGGTTCCTAATTGAATCAGGAATTGCTACAATGGATGAAATTAGACTCTATCGATTTGTCAGTAGCAAATCAAATTATCTAAGCCATAACGCTTTGTCATCAAATCAATTGATTGAATTGCGAGTATTTATATAGCTGAGTATTTTCATCACACCAAATAATTGTATAGCATTGGAATGTCTACAGTGATTGGTAATTTATTACTATTTAAAATACATTGGTTTAGTAGGGTGAGTTATGAATTATCTATCTATTTCATTTGGTCATATAAAAAAAATGATCTAATGATTATAACATAATTTTTATTTTTATTGGTATCCATGATACCTGCAGGTATCATGGATAGTGGATACCAAATAAAGTAAAATAATAATTATTATATCGTTTTTTCTTATGTGACCGAAGATGTGAAAACGACCGATAATTCATAACGTACCCTACGTCTGTTCGATTTTATTAGTGATGTTGCATGCTATATATTTTTTATTCCATTAATACAAAAATTATTTACATCAAGTGATGATTATTTTACAAGAGTGTATATTAAGAATCAAAAGAAATATCTTTCATATTAATCTAATATGAAAATAAATTATAAAAAACATGCTAGAAAATATTTCTTCTTTTGGTCACAATTTTTTTCAGATGTATAGTGAAATTACAATTAAAAGTAAAATGTTTGAATTGTTCTAATTGTACCACATATGATGCACCACACAGTGAATGGTATAACGTTTTCAATGTAAATTAATTGTGAAGTTTCTCCAATTAAATGTACGAAACCTTTGATTGTAGAATAATTGAAAGTAATTAAAATTGCTCACTCGTTAAAATATTCATGAATAAATAATGATCAAAGAATAGCCGAATACTAGTAAGACTGTCCGTATAAACAGTTAAATATCTGTAACAATAAAAGACATTCAAATATTAGTAATAATATCCGTAGACTATTAAAAAAGAAAGTGTAAAATATTAGTAACATCATTCGTAGACTCTTATAAAGACATTTAAATATTAGTGACAATTTCCGTAGACTGTTATAAAAAGTCAAATATTAGTGAAAATATCCGTAGACAATAAAATAGACAGTCGAATATTAGTACCAATATATGTAGACTGTTAAAAAAGACAACTAAATATTAATAACAATATCCGTAGACTGTTAAAAAGACAGTCAAATATTTGGAACAATATCCGTAGACTATCAAAAAAGACAGTCAAATATTATTAACAATATCCGTAGACTATTTATCGATATTTAATAATCATCGTAGCCAGTTATATTGTTCGAAGATAATTTTTCCGCAATTAAATATCATACCTCATTAATTATTAATTAATTGATTAAATAGCCCAATGGAAAAATCTATAATTGGCATATAGTATAATATTGTCAATTCTCGTAAAAATTGATTTTCCATTACCGTAAAACATCATAATTTCTGAATGTTCGTCGAGAACTTTAGACAAAAGCCAATCGATCATTTCATCATAGATGATAAATTTATAATCATATTATAATTATAAACTATAATCATATTACAATCATATATTATAATAGATTATAGATAATCATAGACCATATTCACTGATCAAAAGCTCACTATTGATAATAATATTTTTTTCTACTGAGTTGTTTTATCAAATATTTTTTCACCTTAGACTTAATCTGTAATTAAATTACGATATCTCTTTGCTATTTTCATTTGAAAAGCTTACCAACATTGAGAGTTGTAAGAAAATAAAGTAATTCCTTCTAGCATCTGTATCCTAACAGCAACAGTAGTAATAACAATAATAAAAACGGCATTAGGTGTAATCCCTCTAAAGAGGGATAAAAATAACAGGTCTTCAATAACAATTTATTACCCGTTATTACTCTATTAAAATTTATTTTTCTGTATAAGCTGATACTATATTTTATAGATAAAATACACACAGAAATTGAATAAAAAAAATTTAAATATCAAGTCAATATATTCCCGTGCGTATCATAGTTACATTCTTCATGCTCAATACCCGTCGAGTAAGGCCACGTTCACACTGCAAGCGGAGCAGAGCGGCGCGCTCGAAAATTAATGTATATTTGACGCTAGCAGCACCGCTTGCGTCTTATATACATTAATTTTTCGAGCGCGCCGCTTGTAGTATGAACGGGCCCCCGCACACAAGCGTTCTTCGCAGTCCGGCGATTGGCGCATGACCCCAAGTGGTGAGTCAGTGGCCAAAATAATATCGCGTTTTGCGGGACGCTAAAATCCTTATTTTTGGGTCACGTGACTTGCAATCTAGCGTCAGTTTAATTAATGGAGAAATGATATAACTAAAACAAAATTTAATGGAGAAATGATATATCTGAATCAAAATAAGGTTTATACCGTCTTCCTTAGCGTCCTGCAATCGCTGCAACACTTTTTCTCTCTAGAGTAGTTTATCATAACTCTATGCATGACCCTAAAATAGCATTAACTCTCGGGTAAGTGGGCACACGAGCGTTCTGTGCCGTCCGGCAGAGAGACGGACAATTCTGAATGCAGGGTAATACGTTTCCCTTGACGGATGGTGACTGCCGCATTACCAGTCAATTCTATATAATCTACGGGAGGGTGCGCACACGGACGGTTTGTTGTCGCATCTTTCAATGGTAATTGTAATTAAATAGTAGAGATTGAAACATTTTTATTGAACTTAAAAGAAAGAAACTTTTGTCCCTACATTTTAACAGTCTTTGAGTTATTACAAAGAAATAATAAAACGAGAAAACAAAGTTAATTCAGGTATTTCTTTATCGATCAAGCCCTGATGAAGTTAATATAAACTTTTTGAATGAATAAGTACAGATACGTATTGGTAACCGACATACGTACCAATTACAATTACTTCAAAAATTTCATCCGTTTAGGTATAGTGTGACTAGCTAGTTATAGTGTGACTGGTACATGCTACATGTCACTCTCTATGCATCTGGGTTAATTTTCCATTGCGGCACACGCTCGTGTGTCCTGACCATGCGGCTGCGTTATTTGACGTTGCGGCGAAGGAACGCTCGTGTGCGGGGGCCCTAAAAGCGGACACCAAATAAATAAATAAACACACGAGGAAAATTATTAGTATAGATTCGTGAACTACAATGCTAATTATGTTTTTCATTGCTTTAATAATATTAAAAATATATCTTAAATTTTATTTTGTGAGAATATAATAATATTTGTTCATGAACAATTAGTGTATTGTATACATTACCTATTATTCCATACTTTGAACTGAAATTATACTTAACAAGACAAAAAGAAACTCAGTATTGGTTCTTAAATATAGTTTGACTGGAACAGCAGAATAATTAAAATCTTACCATATAATTCTATATTAAATTCAATACAGTATGCCAACCACATTGCAGGTATAAGGTATCTTATCTATAAGAAATATAATACAGTATAAATTTACAAAAATATAAATTCATTTAATAATTATGTGTAGCCACTCCAAGTTATTTATAATAGGGTTATTTTCAAATTATCGAATGGTTCCACATGTTCAGACACATAGAAAATATATAATAAAACCTAAATAATAATTAATAAATTATTATATTTTTCTCACGTTTCTAAAAGTGTGGTACCGTTTTATAACACGGAAGTTACCCTACATCTTCCCATACTCAATTAATTAGTAAATCTCTTATTTAGATAGTAACGTTGCAGCAAGTACAGAAGATCTGCTTGTAATTAATTATAGCCAATTGTTTTTGGGGAGTTGGACAGCATAAGATACTAATGGATCATAAGCTATGGTAACAAAGCATAAGATACTAATGAATCATAAGCTATGGTAACAAAGCATAAGATACTAATGGATCATAAGCTATGGTAACAAAGCATAAGATACTAATGAATCATAAGCTATGGTAACAAAGCATTAGATACTAATGAATCATAAGCTATGGTAACAAAGCATTAGATACTAATGAATCATAAGCTATGGTAACAAAGCATAAGATACTAATGAATCATAAGCTATGGTAACAAAGCATAAGATACTAATGGATCATAAGCTATGGTAACAAAGCATAAGATACTAATGAATCATAAGCTATGGTAACAAAGCATTAGATACTAATGAATCATAAGCTATGGTAACAAAGCATTAGATACTAATGAATCATAAGCTATGGTAACAAAGCATAAGATACTAATGAATCATAAGCTATGGTAACAAAGCATAAGATACTAATGAATCATAAGCTATGGTAACAAAGCATTAGATACTAATGAATCATAAGCTATGGTAACAAAGCATTAGATACTAATGAATCATAAGCTATGGTTACAGTCTAGGCAACTGTTATCGTAGATAAAAAATGCAAGTTTAGGGTTATACCAAAAAAATTTAATACAATTATGTTTTAGCTCGAAATTAATTGTATGTTGAATTTATGCAACTTTTTGTTTAACAATAACGATTTTCTATGAAATTTTCTTCTATATGCTCTATGAGAATATATTATTTCAACTGCATTTATGTATCTCATTCATATATTTACCCATAAAATTAATATTACTGTCTATGCCTTCATAATAAGATTTTTAATAAGATTTTAATTATAAAATATTAAACTGTTATGGATTAACTTTAATCCATTATATCATCTATTCTCAAATAATATCAATAGAACACTAAATGTATCCCAGATACTTTAGATACACTAATGGTATCCCAGATGCATGGGATAAACTAAAAGTATCCCAGATGCATTGGATACACTAATAACTTCTCCCGCTGACATTCACAGACGGGCAATTTGTAGACTGTCGCTCTAAGTGCTCTACTCCAGTAATTTTCTTCTCAAAATGTTACTGTGAATAAATGTTCGAGATGAGGAAAAGCTCTGAATTTTTCATCTTTTCCAATAAGAAGTAGAGAGTCTTTTCTCTCAGTTATTACTCAGGAATTTCTTCTCATGAGGAATATAGAGCAAGAATGCTGTGCTTTAGTAGAAAGGGAGTCCTAATTAGAATATTTTATGTCACTCTCCGCTGCATTTTATTGGCTTGGGATTAGTGTCTTGGAGAGCATTTATTACGCTGGTTATTCTTTATTGCAGGGCATTTATTACGCTGGTTATTCTTTATTGCAGGGCATTTATTACGCTGGTTATTCCTTATTGCTGGGCATTTATTACGCTGGTTATTCTTTATTGCAGGGCATTTATTACGCTGGTTATTCTTTATTGCAGGGTATTTATTACACTGGTTATTCTTTATTGCAGGGCATTTATTACGCTGGTTATTCCTTATTGCTGGGCATTTATTACGCTGGTTATTCTTTATTGCAGGGCATTTATTACGCTAGTTATTCTTTATTGCTGGGCATTTATTACGCTGGTTATTCTTTATTGCAGGGCATTTATTACGCTGGTTATTCTCTCTTGCAGGGCATTTATTACACTGGTTATTCTTTATTGCAGGGCATTTATTACGCTGGTTATTCTTTATTGCAGGGCATTTATTACGCTAGTTATTCTTTATTGCAGGGCATTTATTACGCTGGTTATTCTTTATTGCAGGGCATTTATTACGCTGGTTATTCTCTCTTGCAGGGCATTTATTACACTGGTTATTCTTTATTGCAGGGCATTTATTACGCTGGTTATTCCTTATTGCTGGGCATTTATTACGCTGGTTATTCTTTATTGCAGGGCATTTATTACGCTAGTTATTCTTTATTGCTGGGCATTTATTACGCTGGTTATTCTTTATTGCAGGGCATTTATTACGCTGGTTATTCTCTCTTGCAGGGCATTTATTACACTGGTTATTCTTTATTGCAGGGCATTTATTACGCTGGTTATTCTCTCTTGCAGGGCATTTATTACGCTGGTTATTCTTTATTGCAGGGTATTTATTACACTGGTTATTCTTTATTGCAGGGCATTTATTACGCTAGTTATTCTTTATTGCTGGGCATTTATTACGCTGGTTATTCTTTATTGCAGGGCATTTATTACGCTGGTTATTCTCTCTTGCAGGGCATTTATTACACTGGTTATTCTTTATTGCAGGGCATTTATTACGCTGGTTATTCGTTATTGCAGGGCATTTATTACGCTAGTTATTCTTTATTGCAGGGCATTTATTACGCTGGTTATTCTTTATTGCAGGGCATTTATTACGCTGGTTATTCTCTCTTGCAGGGCATTTATTACACTGGTTATTCTTTATTGCAGGGCATTTATTACGCTAGTTATTCTTTATTGCTGGGCATTTATTACGCTGGTTATTCTTTATTGCAGGGCATTTATTACGCTGGTTATTCTCTCTTGCAGGGCATTTATTACACTGGTTATTCTTTATTGCAGGGCATTTATTACGCTGGTTATTCTCTCTTGCAGGGCATTTATTACGCTGGTTATTCTTTATTGCAGGGTATTTATTACACTGGTTATTCTTTATTGCAGGGCATTTATTACGCTAGTTATTCTTTATTGCTGGGCATTTATTACGCTGGTTATTCTTTATTGCAGGGCATTTATTACGCTGGTTATTCTCTCTTGCAGGGCATTTATTACACTGGTTATTCTTTATTGCAGGGCATTTATTACGCTGGTTATTCTTTATTGCAGGGCATTTATTACACTGGTTATTCTTTATTGCAGGGCATTTATTACGCTGGTTATTCTCTCTTGCAGGGCATTTATTACACTGGTTATTCTCTCTTGCAGGGCATTTATTACACTGGTTATTCTTTATTGCAGGGTATTTATTACACTGGTTATTCTTTATTGCAGGGCATTTATTACACTGGTTATTCTTTATTGCAGGGCATTTATTACGCTGGTTATTCTTTATTGCAGGGCATTTATTACGCTGGTTAACCTTTATTGCAGGGCATTTATTACGCTGGTTATTCTTTATTGCAGGGCATTTATTACGCTGGTTATTCTTTATTGCAGGGTATTTATTACGCTGTTATTCTTTTCTTGCAGGGCATTTATTACGTTGTTATTCTTTTCTTGGAGAGTATTTATTATACTGTTATTCTTTTATTGCAGGGCATTTATTACACTGTTATTCTTTATTGCAAAGCATTTATTGCACTGGTTATACTTTACTGCAGTTTGGGAATGGATGAAGTGTGATTCTTTTCTCACTATTGAGTAGCGGCTGAAATTATTATTTTTTTTATTATATTTAAAAAAATTGTGATTTCAATCAGAATCAGAATCTGAAAAATTAATATTATCATAACACTATTTATTATGTTTATTTTTTATAACAACCGTTATTAACTATATTCATTATTCATTAATCAATGTTTAATATTATTCAATGTATAATGTATACGTCATTAATTGTTTGTAATATCCATTATTCTTGATATTCATTTGAATAATTTATATACACCCTTAAATAAAACAATAATTCTATGCTAATTATTCCATAACCTCATTGATAATATCTATAAACTAGCTTTTAGTTTACTATTATTAATAACTATAACTAATTACATTTTTACTTTCCAAACCTGTATGCATCAGTAAAATTAATCATCCTCTTCATCACTTCCAGTTTCAAGCGATGATCCACTCACTCAAGTCAAACCCGGCCGGTGTCCATCCCGTATTCTTGCCCCGGAACTGTGCCCAGATGGTGTACCGGACCAATGCACTGACGATTCCTCTTGCTCCGGTACATCGAAATGCTGCTCCACGGGATGTGCTAAAGTCTGCATTAGACCACGAAGCTCTGGTGAGTAAAGAGTAAAGAATTGAATAAATAAGGAATAAAGAGGTTTAATAAATAAGGAATATATGAGATGTGAGTGAAATGTTTAGTGAGTGAAACGTTTGGTGAGTGGAACGTTCAGTGTGTAAAAAATGCCAGGCAGGAAGAAAATGTTGGTGGGTAAACCGTTTAGTGGATTAAAACTGTATCGTAATTACTTTACGAAATTTAAAATGTTAAAAAGTAAATTAAAAAATATTCTTCTTATTTCAGTAAAATTATTTATTATAATTATTCTTGTTTTCCACTTCCAATAAACTGGTAACTCGATAAATTATTAACATCTTCCCTAGTCACTATGTTTTATAAGAAATATTTTCAAATGCATGAATTGTTAACAAAGGCAAGTTTATAGCAAATCCCAATTTTTCTCAATCTGATAAAAATCTGTAAACTTTTTACGCTCCTTCCAATTTGTGTTTTTAGAAGTTATTCATTGAATTTGTTCAATAGAAATTCATAACAATGGGTTCTCGTAGAAAACTTTTCACTGAACTTCCCACCAAGCGAATTTGGAGTCAATAAAATTCTCTCTTATCTACCGCCCCAGATTATTTCACTAAAATTTAATATAAGTCAAATTTAATACTAATTTTGCAGAAATACCGGAGATAAATATTTGCATTATGTATATACACAATTTTTTTTCAAAATATAGTATGTAATAAATGTATAAGCAAAAAATAGAACTATTGCCCAGTCATAAAAATAAGCCCAAACACAAAAACCCAAATGTTACAAATGACTTATTACTTCAAATAATTGGACTTCAGAGTTGAAGACTGCAGCAGTGGTGAACTATAAAGTGAAATGAGTCAGTTTTAACAATCTCAACAATTTCAACAATTAAAGCTATTTTACAATTTGAGAATTTTATGCATTATAGCAATTTGAGTAATTTATGCAATTTTAGCTATTTTCCAATTCTAGTAATATAGCTAAGTATCGTTAATCAATTTAAGAACCTAAAATATGTTTTAAACAATTATCACTTTTACAATCTGAAATAGCTAGTACGTATTAGTATTTCAAAGAAACTAAAAAAAAGTATAGAAGAAAGTAGTCAATCAAAAGTTAAATCGAGCGAACAGTGCTGCTACTAATTTTAGAAAACCAAAGAGAGGGCAGAAATAACGAACAAAGTACTAAGTTGAAGTTAGTTTTATTTCAATGTTATATTTAATTAGATTAACGAGTGCATAAAAAAACCTTGAAAATACGTATTAGGTATTAAAAGGTTAAGTATCAGGCAAATTACTTTCAAGCTAATAGAATCTTGCATCAGTAAATACTATACATATCTTGCCTACAACTGTATTGAAATTTTTGTCATCTCCGTTATATATGGATTTAACGAAATTGTGAGATTATACATTTTTGCAGTGGATATACATTCTTCTAGTATACGCTGGAATACAGAAGGATAGCATCTTATTGACAGACGTTGAGTTAGAATTAGATTCTTGGCGGTAAATGGTTTTCTTGGAGACTCAATTATATCCAAGCTGAAAATTTAGCAATGTACCTACCTGTTCTAAAGTAGTTTCTGTAGAACATGTTTAAGGACTGGTGAAATACATAGACATCCTAATCAAGAATTAGCTCATCTCAGGAGCATTACAGGTCAATTAAGGGATCTGACGGGAGTGTCGAAGCAACAAATTTCAAAACAGAAAAGGCAGAAAAGCCTGACTTCGCCACCCACACACGTCTTTGAAACTGAACAGAAAGATACTCTGTATAGATCAGTGTTTCTTTTTCTTTTCGTGGAGACTCAATTCAGAACTGAAGCCAATCACTATAATTGCTGATTTTTCATTTTAATTTTCTACTAATCAATGCTGAGGTAAGCCTCCCAATTAGAGTGCTATTCTGTCCATCTCTAAAACTTCATATTTGACTATTTAATTATCGTAGCATTTAATATATTTAATTACTATTAGTACAATAAAAAAATTAAGCTTGAGGAAAAATTACCTGAATAATATTTTATGTCAGAATTTTTTTAAATATTAACTAAGTTGATTAAAAAAAATTCCTTGAAATTTAAGTTGAAACTATTGTTTTGAAAGTTAATTATAATTTCAGGGTATACAGTAAATTGTATGAAATATTCAAAAAATACCATTTAAATTGTATTAGCTATAGACTTTTAAAAATATCAATTAATATATTAAGTTCAATTAAATATGACAAAATTCATCTGAAACAAAACAATATATTTCCTGTGTTCAAATTATTACTCTACTCAAATATAAATAAATAAATTTAGTTCGACTATTTAAAAAATCCTTTCGAACAAAATTCTAACCTGAAATTGTGAACGAATTTCAAAATGGCTAATAATTAAAAAGCTAATCAGTCGAAAACTGAAATGCAAAATGAACTGTGAATGTGAAACTGCCTTTTGACAGTATTCTGCATCGTATTTTAGGAAGCAGATGCATTTTGTTTAATATTTTCTAGTTATATGATTTTAGTTGGATCGGAAATTTGGACTACATTTTGCATAATGCATCAAATACTTCATTAAACAAATAATGATATTTATTTACTATTGTTACTATTAAGAAGAGTTTGCTATAGTTCATATTGTTCGAATATAAAGAAGATTAACATATATTCTATGTTCCCTTCCATTTTCTTACATTTTCATAAATAATGCTAAGAAAGGAAGGATGATATCTAATTGTATATAACTGTTCTCTAAATAACAGTCAATTCAAACTACAGTTTATTACAGCTGCATTAAGTGTGTCAATTAGTCATTTCTTATTAAACAGTTTCCCTAAAAGACCCTGTAGTTAATTAGTTTCATTTTTAAAAAGTTGATAGTTCATGTATTTGTGACATGAGAGGTATAGTAAGTGTGAGATACGTAATGGATATCTACATCTGAACTCAAATTGATGTTATTGCTTTTAGAATTGCTTAGTGCTTCAATTTAATTAAACATTAATTTATATCTCAAATGGAGAAAAAAGAAAGATTACAATATTACGACTAAATTTGATATTAAAAATCCAAAGAATTTTGACTTCCAAACATTCGTAAAGAAAAATATCCGCAACATCTTCCGATATCGGATGTCCATTATAACTTGCAAGTGCTCTTAAACTTTCTTAAATGGAACTATATACTTTCTTGGAATTTTCTTTTCCAAATTTTTTGTCATCTATCAAAAAACAATATTTTCTTATGAACACAACTATCACATGTAATAATCATCAATGTTATCAATTTTTCTTTCTGCGATGGTACATCCAAGGCGAACTTTTCCCATCTGCTTCGTGTTGGGTGAATTTTTCATAATTAAAGAGAATGGTGCGTTTGACTTCCGTACTGAAATTTACGCTGAAACCGAGAAAGGGAAACTGAAGTAAAAAATGAAACATATTCTTGAAATATGATACTTCACTCTACGTAAAATGTATGTGAATTCGTCTTGCATTTACTTTCAAAAGCGAATAATGATGTGAATAAATCTTATAAGAATACGTGAGATATTTTGAAATCAATGTTTCTGGTACATTTTTTGTATGATTTTGATATTAATACAATGACTATAACATTTTAATTAGACTATAGATTCATTTTTTAGTTTACCTTGTATATTAAAAAAAAAGAGATTAAAACGTAAATAGATAAATAAAAATAGATACATATAGTTTATTGATTCATCTTCATCTTTGAGATAATTGTTCTAAAAGTAAAAGCTAAAAAATCTGCCATTTTAATTTCTTGTTTCTGTTGTTTCTTCTTTTTGTTCATTGGAAAAAGGCGATGTTACGCCAGCTCTTTTCAAGATTTTCTTAGTTGATCAGATCGTGTTTCACATGAACAGTTTCCTGATCTTTATGTCCCTTGTTAGTAATACAACACTTTTAGCTTGATGCCATTATAATTCTTTGAGGATGGATATTCTTACAGCAATTTTAGTATGAATTTTAATCCATTCATCAGATAAAATTTAAACATTCGATTGAAATCAATTCAATTCAACTGAAAGTGTAATCCTAATTTTCCGTTCAATAAATACCACCTTTTTGTATGTTTTTCATCACAATAACACCATAAGGGTCATTATTGGGTAGTTATAGAGAGAAATATTGCCTAATAAGAGTCACAGATAAAATAAAGGGGCCAAAAATACACATAAAAACAACAACCGGCAACACATTTGTAATAATTTGCCCTCCAAGAGAATGTTGTGACTAAAGTACGGAATTGTGCAACCTTAGCAGAATTTGATGAGATGATTTTTTTACTGAGGAAAATACAAACAAAGTTGTTTGTTAAACAGGTTAAATTCTGGTCTAGAAACTTTTTTTTTATAACCGGTCATATTAAATTCCTAAATATTAATTAAAGTTGAAATTGAAATAAAATCATAAATATTATTATTATTAATTAATTACACTTCAACAGTTTGAAAATACTAACTTAATTGTATTTAGTCGATGTTCATTTAATCATTTAATTCACTATTCATTAAATATTCTATCTATTTTAATTTTCCAGAACTTGTTATTGAACCTACTAACTTTTCATAAAAAAAACCCAACCGCGTTTCCTTTAAAAAGTTCAAACTTTTCCGGAATATTTTCGGAAAACATTTTTCAAAACACGGAAATTATGAACCGAAACTTACGATTGACTTTCAGCTTACAAATCAATTTCCAATATCATTTCTCAAAGAGAATATTTCTGTATTCTCTGAAACTATTCAATTTTACTACTCATAATTCTGTTGTTAAATCACTAATCACTGAAATAATAACAATCAGAGCCTAACTACAGAGCATCAATTACCCACTAAATGGCGACTATCAGTTCCTTTTTCTTTTGGTGGTTTGAGACTAAAAATCTGAGGGATAAAAGCTAACTAAATATTTACCGAAGAGGAGAGATTCACTCCAATTTTTCCCCCCTCAAATTCACGCTTAAAATTTCTGCTTTTTCTCTGTTTGCAGAGAATTCCTCTAAGAGATAAGACGAAGAACAGCTCCAATAAAACTTGAGTGTCTTCTTTAAATGCTCCGCAAGATTTTGACGCTGCTACAGTATCAATGAGACTGATTTGTGTACAGAAATGGTTAACTTACACAATTAATCTGAGTAATACCATATTTAAAAATTCCATCCAATATCTATTTTCATTTATTACTGACACATTTAATTTAGATTCCATCGGTCTTCTAATAGGTTTCCTTATTAAACATGAATATTTGACTGGAATTATTTGAATATTTTACCATTAATTTGCTCTACTGAAATATATTGACTTGCTTACCAAGAAAATTCACTCTATGGTCGACAGTAACGCTGTCAATTTTGTGGTGGGTAGACAAGGATGGGAATACCAAAAGGTCTTATTATTCTGCACTAATGTTGTACATCTTGTAAATCTTGTAAATTAGAAATGTTGTGGACATATAAAGTAGTCAGACCTCTTTTTAATTATTTCGATAGTGTTGTGCATGGCCATGTTTTGTTGCTAAATTACCAATTGATTTTAAATATAATGAATATAAAGACCTTTGCCATAATTTCAATTGATAAAAATATAATATTCAAGATATAATGATGAAATTCGATTGAAATCAATTAAAGTTTTAAAAAAATGCTTAGATCCTTAATTTTCTGTTTAATAAATACCACCATTTTGTATCTTTTTCATCACAATAACACCATAAGGGTCATTATTCGGTAGTTATAGAGAGAAATATCGCCTAATAAGAGTCACAGATAAAATAAAGGGGCCAAAAATACACAGAAAAACAACAACCAGCAACACATTTGTAATAATTTGCCCACCAAGGGAATATTTATTTTATTTGTTTCTGCTATAATAATTGTAGAAACATATTCATCACTACAATTTTCAAAGTGTATAATATTTTCAATAATTTTAATTCATTTAACCATCAAGATATATTGTAGAACAAGATCGTTATTAAATATGCTGCAAATTAGACTAGTATTTAATATTTGTGCTCTTTATGTAAAATACCTATGTTCTTATGGTAAAAGGATAATTAGTAAAATTGTCAGATTTTTATATATCAATTTCGTGTCAACTGATTGAATTTCATGTCAACTGATTGAATTTAATGTCAACTGATTGAATTTCATGTCAACTGATTGAATTTCATGTCAACTGATTGAATTTCATGTCAACTGATTGGAATTTGCACAACTACAATGATGCTTACCAGCGCTTGTATGGACAGTACTACTGCCAAACACTGTACTTGATATCTCCATTCATCTTCATAAATCTTCTTTCACTTATAATTTCCGTAACTTTTCCCTGTAAACAAATCCAACTCATCTTAAAAGTTTCAACTCCAACCAAAAATCCCCCAAAAACAAGAAAATTGCGGGTTATGCGTTAAAGTTCGCCTCAGTTCAGAAATCAAATTAAAGTTTACTGCGATGAGATTTTCCCTTTTTTGATAGTCACTGAAAGTATTCTTTTGATTGAATTTTCAATTTAGATTTTTGCCATTGAATATGCGGGTTGAAATATTCATACATATCAAAGATGTTATTTTCATTTACTTGAATACGGTAACTAATTATCTAATTCAATCAATGGGGATCGAGCCATGAATCATTTTAGTTAGCGAACATGCATACACATTAGAATTATTATCTAGATAAATACCAGTTACAGTAGAACTCCTCTATAGTGAATGAGTTAGGATGTAGCCTGAATAGTGAATAAATTTTCTTTAGTATGGGATAAATTGCCAACAGTTTTAGAAAACTAAAGGCTATTTTATGGCCTATAAAAGAAATTCTGTTCACTATATTAATATATCCCCTAACTATTAGAAATACTATTAATAATAACATCTTGTTAATAGTTTTACTAACTCTATTTACTAGAACGCTCCAACATTTCGACTCGTTATATGAGTTGGTTTCGATCTCCTAAAGTGAGTAAAATAAACACTAAACTGCAGAGTAAATATTATCTCAGCTGAAGTGATTCACTTCAATATATCCTGCCTGAAATTTTGCCTAAAATAAAGCTTTTGTCATTGATTTCTGGGAATTTATACAAGATATTAGAGTGACTGGATTTTGAGCACATATGAAACCTGAGCTAAATTTGTTATAGGTAAATATAAATTCTTTTTTATTATGTTTCAGAATTAGGACGATAAACTTGTTTGATGAATGTATTCATATTGAATAGGTCAATCAATCTAAAGATTGCGCAATTCGATGGTGAACAATAAGCAAAAGATACTTTGTACCATTTATTCGATAGAACCACCCATATTATATGAACTACAGGTTTCAGTCTTGGAAAAAATGTAATACAAGCGGTACGTATCTGTTCTTGTGGGTTTGCTTCCAATTCCACTTACGATTTTGCTTTCAGAGACTCGAGAGAAGTTCAATATATTAAGGTCTGAAAAGATGGGATATTCTTTTCAATCAGGTTTGAGTTTATTTGGAGCCGTGTGATGATGCTAAGTCCTGTTGGAGACTCCATGGTAAACCGTGATAGTGTTCTTTTGCCCATTGTAGCAACTTCGGTTCCAGAATGAGAGAGATGTACCGTTCTGAGTTCAATATGACCCCCACAAGGCACAAATACGAGAGTAGATCTTCCAGTGACCGTCACAGAAGCCAAAACCATCAGAGACTCTGCTTTTTCGACGTCTCGTCACAATGCTACTTTCAGCTGAGCTTGAGGAACTCCAATGCTGATCATTCCGATGTTTCACATCCTGTGAACACCAAGTATATAAACGTGCCTTTAGCTATCCCATTTATGAAGTGACGACTTTTTTCAACTCTCATGTTGGTCAGTAAGTTCATGACATTTCATCATTTTAAATGGCTTTGTTCTCAGATCTTACTTTGAAGTTTTGATAACACCGGATTCTGTAATCAGTTTACAATCATATCGACGTTGTTTTCGAACTTTTGACGCAACTTCTTCCGCGTGTTTTTGATCATTTTTTGCCTTGTCCTGGTTTTAAAAAGATTTTTACACTAGATTCAAAATGATATACCTACGATTCATAGAACCAACCAACCATGCAAACATCGATTTCGAGTGATTTACTTAATATGCAAAACCGGTTGTCTTAATTCTAAAACACCCTGTAAATATTTACTGTAATATTGAAATTACTTTATTGGATACAATGTTTTCTACATGTATTTTATAGTGTTGTTCATTTCGCTAAAAATGATCTACCTCGAAGTTCCAGAGGTAGATATAAAAGAATAAAATCCCTACTTAATATAATATTGCATTCAAATCTGTACTTCTATTATATATTGAAAAAAATATTCATTGCTTTTAATTTTATCAATATTCTTGATTTTCCAAATTCAAATGGAAATTGAAGAATTATTATCAATTAATTTTTCAATCTAATAAATAAAATCATTTCATATTATAATTCTGAATTCAGTGAAACGAAAACCTCTGATTTTTCATTTTGCAATATTGTTGAATATTCGCGCAATCGTGTTACCAATTGTATTTTTTATAGTTCAATATCCTCAAGAAATGACAGTATAGTATGTTTCATCAAATCGTGCCTCTGTTGTCAAACCGTTCTGTTTTACTCATCCTATATCCAAACAGAATCTTGCTTGTGTCACATAATTTGAATTTTTCATTTTTATTTGAGTTTTTTAACTGAAAATAATAGCTTTCAAAATATCTTTTTATTCTATGAACTAAAACTTCTGGTAGTCAGAACATTAATCTCTGAAATAATTTAATGTAAGGAAATTATTCCTGTTGTGTCATTTTTAATTAAATTCGTATTATTTTCGGTTTCCATGTGCTGCATGATCAATTTTAATATCATTATTAAAGCACAGGCTTGTATTAATTAAATTCTTTAGTCTATATTTATCTTTTAAACCGAAGAAAAATACCCTATCTACTTTGAGATCATATTTTGATGTATGATGCCTGAGAACACGCCTACCCAATTTCCATGAGACTTTTTGCACATTGATGACCTAACATTTCTGTGAAATATCTATCCGCTGTCCACCTGTCGAACTCCAGACAAAGTATCCAAGATGAATATCCTCCTCTTGAAAAAGGATCAAGACAGATAGCCTTCGCCTTATTGGTTCCGATCTTCTTTCAACCCAAAATATTCCCATGAACAGCGACCAAAGATTTTGAAATCTTTGTGACTTTTTCAAATATTAAAAAAGTGAAAAGTGTTGAACATTAATCCTCTTCTTTTTCTTAGGATAAACATTGTACGTATTATTAAATCATTCTTGCTGCTTGTTAAGATAACATTATCTTCCAATCCTTCACCTCCTTCAATTGTAACTAAATTATACCGATCGTAGCTTTAGAATTTAACTGTGTAATTTATCTCTCTGAAACACACCCTCTACGACTTCGTTATTCCTTAGACTGATTAATCTACTCCTTGATATTCCGACTATAATTCGTAGAGAAGCTTGGGAACTATTTTGTCAGTTCATTTCACAGTTTTATATTCTCTGTACATGAAAGCATTCAAACTTAAATGCCTTTCTTGATATTATCCATTGTGTGGATGATCTTGTAATAAGTACATGGATTCACTTTGTAGTTTGTTATGCAAATGGTGTTGCTGATACTGAAGGAAAAACTTATCTGCGAGTATGTTAGGCGTTGAGTAAAAAAGAGAGACATGGCTCTACAACATTCTCCCAAGAGACTTTCGGTGTCTATTAGAAGTCCTGTGAGTGAAGGAGAGGTCTGCTGAATAACAACAAGAACACTCTTCCTAAAAGAGGAACCCTTCTGTAAAAAATGTATCATTGTGTTACCTGAATCAATGCCTGACACGTTCCATGCGTATCCTTATTTAGCGAAGACTCAACTAGTGCGTAAGCTTTCCCGTCCTTATTTTATTACTGTGATATAAGCTAATAAGATATGGTTTTATAGGTTTGTATATATGCAGTAAAAACCAATGATGCATATTTGGTACAATACACAGTTATTAGTCAAAATCTTGGCCTTGATCGTTTTATTAATTATTTACCGAATGGTTATCGGTTTACATTTGGCTGGTACACAACCTGTTACTACTGCTACCATTTCACATAGTAAATCTCAAATTTTAATCACATATCAACACTATAAACTATGATAATCACTATAAGTAAGTACAATAAACAAATAGGAAGCAACACAATGGGTACTGTTATATATATATATATATATATATATTCACTTACTAATACTAATTATTTCACATTATATTCTGATACATATCATCCCTCTCTCAATTTAAATAATACAATTTAGTATCACCAATTAGGGATTTTTCTATTTTTGATTGTTTTTATAGATTATAATTTATCCTCCCTCCATTCTATTGATGTTTATCGCCCTAATTTCAGTGGCTGAATCTGTTCTCGTTTGTAAAATGTAATTAGAGTCATTAGCGTCGTAATGATGTGGCTTTAAATGAGAGATGCTCTCCTAGACTAGGTAGGTACCTCATCTTATGTCCTTCCTAATTCACTATTTACTCTATTTAATAAACTAAATAACAGGTAAATGTCACTTGTTTTATAATGTAATTAGAGTCATTAGCGTCGTAATGATGTGGCTTTAAAGGAGAGATGCTCTCCTAGATTATCTATGTTATAGACCATTTCAAAGGCAGATTTGATTAGTGATATAGAATTCAATTTACTGAACCGTTGTGGGTGGTTATTCAACAGATTAAATACCCTTGCATGCAATTTGCAAATTACTTTTTGAACGATCGCCATTGTTGATTGGGTTTTATTTTTTATTTGTTAATTGGATTGTGAAAAAAGAATTTGTGTTTTTAATTTCCAAAAGCATGACTGATACAAATTATAATTCGTATAACAAACTGTAAATATATATGCATTTATGTTGTCTTAACACGATATATTCTTGTGAAATATGTCATCTAAATGTATCTAACAACAAAATTGCAAATTATATTAATATAATTCTCTTCTCCATCAGCTGCAAGCTAGAGATTGTGACATTTCTTCTCTGTATTAGAATTATTACTTACTCGAGTTTCTATCTAAGAGATTGAAGTCTCATATCTATGTGATTTTATTATTATCACACTAGTAATATTCATACCTCAACTATCTTCTTTGAATGCAATATTTGTAAATCAAAATATCTGAATTTAATAATGTTTCTTTTAAAAATAGCCATAATGAACCTATTTAACGATCAATATCATATGTATCTACAAACAAATTTAATTGTTCTTTTTCCTCTGTTAATGTACAATCAACATATTCTATGAATTAAATCTAACAACCTCTTTTTTGTTTCAGCTTGCGAGTTGCATCGTCAGAACACTTTGCGCAGAGGCCGTGCTCTTGGTATATCCGAAGACATGATGGATGTGCCCAAATGTGATGAAGTTCAAGGTAACGAACTAATTAAATTTCTCTCATCGTTATCCTGTCCAATACCATACATACTACAGTAGAAGTTACTCTTCTATTGTGGACTCCTCAGTGAGTTTTGAGTCCTGAGTAAGAGAATTAGCCCGTATAGTGAACAAACTTTCGTCAGTCTACCATTAAATGGAAATTAATTTTTTAAAACTGATGCTCTTTATGGCAGAATAAAGAAAATTTGTTCACTATACGGGGTAATTCTCTCACTCAGGACACTATATTCACTATAGAGGAGTCCACTGTAGACCAGTAAATATTCGTCTGATAATAATTCGCTTTGTTTCTTTTAGGTACATTCGTGCCCATTCAGTGTCATGGAGAACATTGCTTCTGTGTGGATCAGTTCACTGGCTATGAAATGCCTGGTACTAGGGCCAGATCTCTGGAACTAGTCAACTGTTCTAGTGAGTGTATAAATATTATAGGACATTAGGGGGAATTTAAATTTACTGGTCTCTCAAATTAATTATCTGTACAAACGACAAAGGGTTACACCTAATATCTTTAACCCAATAATATCATTTATATACCCAATATCTTAATAACCTAATAAACTTCAACTCAAATCTGGTTAATCAATGAGGTGTAAGTTAACCCTAAGGTTCCATCTCTCTAACCACTGGGTGCTGACAAGCTACGAAGCTCTTCCATCGTCTCATCCATTAGATTTATTTATAGTCTCTGGGATCTCATAACTCCTCTTTTCCAGGTGCCAAATATTTCAAAGCAATAAATTATTGCCTTTCAACTGCTGATGCGCCACCTATCGGTTTCCATTTATTATAATACATCGATGAGGATATTTTCTGCCGCTTGATGGCGCCACTCCACTTTGTAAATCTCGAACTTTTCTCTCCAACTCTGAAATCTTTCAAAATCCAACTGAATCCAAATATTGCCAATATTTATTGCTCTGTAGATTCAAAAGTCGAATGGTCAGCCGATAAAATTTTAGTGTTTTTGGATCACTAAAAAATGTTACAGATTATTTATGTTCATGTAATCTATATATGCGAATGCACTTAGTGAAATTTGTCATGATGGTAATTCATAAATTATATCAAAATATAATAGTGAAAATGTAGATAAATGATTAATGTTACATTATTTATACTCTGAATTATTATTCAAGTCACTAGTTATTGGTCCTATTCATTATATTCCTTAATTCCAGTGATAAGTTATTCTTCCTGGTCATTATATTCCTTAATTCTCACTAGTAATTGTTCCTGGTCATCATGTTCTTTAATTCTTACTAGTTATTTTTTCTAGTCATTATATTCCTTAGTTTAACTAGTTATTGTTCCTAGTCATTATATTCCTTAGTTTAACTAGTTATTGTTCCTAGTCATTATATTCCTTATTTGTCCCTAGTTATTGTTCCTGGTCATTATGTATATTCCTTAATTTCACTAGTTATTGTTCTTGGTCATTATATTCCTTATTTTCACTAGTTATTGTTCCTGGTCATTATATTCCTTAATTTCACTAGTTATTGTTCCTGGTCATTTTGTATATTCCTTAATTTCACTAGTTATTGTTCCTGGTCATTATGTATATTTCTTAATTTCACTAGTTATTGTTCCTGGTCATTATATTCCTTAATTTCACTAGTTATTGTTCCTGGTCATTTTGTATATTCCTTAATTTCACTAGTTATTGTTCCTGGTCATTATGTATATTTCTTAATTTCACTAGTTATTGTTCCTGGTCATTATATTCCTTAATTTCACTAGTTATTGTTCCTGGTCATTTTGTATATTCCTTAATTTCACTAGTTATTGTTCCTGGTCATTATGTATATTTCTTAATTTCACTAGTTATTGTTCCTGGTCATTATATTCCTTAATTTCACTAGTTATTGTTCCTGGTCATTTTGTATATTCCTTAATTTCACTAGTTATTGTTCCTGGTCATTATATTCCTTAATTTCACTAGTTATTGTTCTTGGTCATTATGTATATTCCTTATTTTCACTAGTTATTGTTCCTGGTCATTATGTATATTCCTTATTTTCACTAGTTATTGTTCCTGGTCATTATGTATATTCCTTATTTTCACTAGTTATTGTTCCTGGTCATTATGTATATTCCTTATTTTCACTAGTTATTGTTCCTGGTCATTATATTCCTTATTTTCACTAGTTATTGTTCCTGGTCATTATGTATATTCCTTATTTTCACTAGTTATTGTTCCTGGTCATTATATTCCTTAATTTCACTAGTTATTGTTCCTGGTCATTATGTATATTCCTTATTTTCACTAGTTATTGTTCCTGGTCATTTTGTATATTCCTTAATTTCACTAATTATTGTTCTTGGTCAGTATGTATATTCCTTAATTTCACTAGTTATTGTTCCTGGTCATTATGTATATTCCTTAATTTCACTAGTTATTGTTCCTGGTCATTCTATCCCTAATTTTATTCCTAATTTTGTTCGTGCGTGCTTTCCATAAAGGAAATTAGTCTCCACATCTTTCTCTCATACGAGAATTTTAATTAGGTTACAACATTCTAAAAGCTTTCACAGAGTTTTCCCTTCAGAATGAGATTCATTTAATTAGTTACGGGGAATAATATTGATGAAGGATTTCTTCTATTTTGTCACTGTGAAAAGTCTTTCAAATTAGTCTCACATATAATGGAAATAATATCATTGTCAACGCTAATTAGTTAATTAGATAAATATCATATAACTATTGAATATTATTTAATGGAATTTCAATTAAAGTAACTTACCTTTGGCTAGAAAATTAATTACTTACAATATTGCTGCCGTAATGTTTATACAGAGTTCTCAGCAATAAACCTATAGCATCTCTTCAAAAGTATATAAACTGCTAACTTGTTTACAGATATTTATTGGGTTTATTATGTACAACAACCAACCCAATAAAAACCCTTAAATTAATGGTCTTTAAGATGTTAAACTTAATATCTTGTGTATTCACATAATACAGTGGAATTCCTCTATAATTTAACTCTGCATAGTGAATGTAGGGTCCTGAGTCCTGAGTAAGGAAGTAGCCTCTATAGTGAACTAACTTCTTTAGTATGCCTTAAAATTGCCATTAGTTTTCTAAAAGTGATGGCCATTTATGGCAGACTAATGAAAATATGTTCACTATAGAGGCTACTTCTTTACTCAGGACACTACATTCATTATACAGGATTTCATTGTAAAGGTGTTCTACAGTATAGTTATACAGTATTTGTTATTAATGACAACATTATTCAATTTCTGAAATATATTTTGAAAACCGACACGAAAAGTGAATTTGTGAAAACACAATTCTTCATCAAATTAATTAAAATTAAAATATTATAATATGTAAGTAAATATTATATAATTGGAGGAAACATGCTTTTAAAGACAGGGTTCCACAGTGTTTCATTTTATACATTCTTTTCTTTTCCAGACCCTGAACCATGTGCAGGGTACCAGTGTCGTATGTTGTGTCCATACCAGTTCCAACTCGACAAAGATGGCTGTCCTGTGAGTAAAAGCAATAAAATATGATCAATTTTACCGGCTTAATAATTTCTAGATTTCTGAAACTTATAACTATCGATAATTTAATTTTTCTCTGTTTTTTTTTCTCTATTCCTTTCATCTCTCTCACATTCTGAAATCTGTTCCCACTTTCTTATTCTATCCTTCTATTTCTATTTATCTCTTTTTTTCGCTCTGTACTAAACTTTTCTTGTTTATTACCACTCTGTTTAATCTATTTTTTTATATTTTCTGGATATTTGGATAACTTTCATTTTGAGTTTCTTTCACTTTAACCCTTCTTCCATAGGTTTGCCGATGTCGTGACCCCTGTGAGGGGGTGCGGTGCCCCTCTGGTCATTCCTGCGCTCTTGAGGAAACCCCCTGTGACTCTGAACCTTGTCCCCCTCTCGCTGTCTGTGAGTAAAGCCTATCAGTGATATTAGTGCGATATATTTTGGTTTGTTTTGTTTGGATGTACCTTTAATAAAGGTCCAACCCTCTACTAAATGCCCTAACCTCTAATAAATGTTAATGATTATTTTTATTGACATCATATGATAGCAATAAAAAGATTGAAAAAACTAAAAGAACGAAAAGACACTGAATTATCATACACATAGTAGCTACACCATATTAAGATTTTTTGCGCAAACAAAAATGTCTTGCACTAGCACACTAGTCAAGCGATGTGATAACATCTATGTGAACATAAATCAGATGTCTTTTCAATTACACAATTCCAGATTTAAAATGATTATACATAAGTTAATACTTCTTTGAAAAAAATCCATCTTAAGTATACACAATCACAGTTATCAATTAGTAACACTCTAGGCATGTCTACAAGACACAATAATAGCACATTTAGATGACAACATTTACTGATAAGATGACAAAAGGTATTTCCTGTACGTAAAGTTGGGAAGAATTTCATTCCAAAATTTAAAGCATGACGTTGGACATATAGCTAGAGTGATTGGTGTAGTTTAAGCTGAAATAGAGATTGCACAATTTTACTATTACGAGTGTTCTATTCATGTGATAAAGTGAGTGAATCTATTGTTAGATAGACAATGGTGAGCTAGATTTGAAATTAAAAGCTTGTATTGTCGTCAATTTTTTCTCTGTTTGAACAAATAAGGCTTTAGTGTAAAATAGAGACTTTCGGTGATAATACGTAGGTAATGTGCATTTTTTCTAGATATTGCGTTAATTTGGTTGATGCACGTGGCATCCAAAACTGATCCTAAGTATATAGAGTAAAGATAGACAAAAGCGTAGTACGACATCACCAAGATATAAGATGGGATGTTAGGTCTGATCTTATGGAGAATTCGTACAGCATTTTACAGCCACCAACCGTTTAATGAGATTCAATTTAATATCTCATACAATCAATAAATATTTCGATGAAGCGTCGCACACTAGGTTTGCTGATGAAATCAATCAGAGGAGTTAACACAAGATGACTTCTGAACATTCAGTGAGAGCCTATTATTAATTAGCCAATCATCCAGCAGCTTCAGTTCTCTGTTCAGAATATGGTTCAGAGTTTCTGCTTTTGAATCAGAGATTATGATGGGTGTATCATCAGCGAGCAGAATAAGATTAAGATATTCAGAAATATTCGGACTGTAATTTATATACAATGAAAATTTAATAGATCCAATTATCGACCCTTGAGGTACCCCAATGTTTACTAATTTATTTAAGTACCTCAGGGTTAGATAATTTCCTAACTTATAGTAAATGTTCAAAACTATAATAAATACCCAAGCTTCTAATAAATGTCTAAACTTCTGATAGATGCCATAACCCATAATAAATGCAAAACCTCTAATACATGCACAAACCTCTAATGAATTCCCAAGCCTCTAATACATGCCCAAACCTCTAATAAATGCCCAAACCTCTAATAAATGCCCAAACCTCTAATAAATGCCAAAACCTCTAATAAATGCCCAAACCTCTAATAACTGCCAAAACCTCTAATAAATGCCAAAACCTATAATAAATGCCAAAACCTCTTATAAATGCCAAAACCTCTAATAAATGCCCAAACTTCTAATAAATGCCCCAACTTCTAATAAATGCCCAAACCTCTAATAAATGCCCAAACCTCTAATAAATATCTCCATTTCTAGGAAATATTCCAAACCCTCATCAAATTTCTCGAGTCACCTAATATATTTTTGTTCGATCATTTTTATTCAACAAGTGGTTTTTTTCGCTTAACTTTCTTGAAATTAGACGATGAAATATTCTCCAGCACTCCAGAACTTGTGTAGCCATTAAAATATTAGGAACTTTTCTTACTTAAATATTGTTGGGGACTTTTGCCTTGAACTTCAAACTAGGAATAACTTGACTAATATTACTTCATGAGTTTTTGCCAGACATTCTCGGGAGTTATTTGGAAAATTAAAAAAGAAAATGATATGATTAGTAATTTATTTTTGATGTAAGCCGTTAAATAGATTCATATTGTAAGCTTTGTATTGAATATTTGTATAATTAATTTGCAGTAAAATCATTGAGTTAAATTATTCCATTTCACATGAAGTATATTTATTTCTACTTAAAGAAAAAAAACTGTTTTATTTAAATTAAAGGTATATTGTAATTCTTTTTCTGTAAAATTTTATAACTAAAATTGATTTTTGATAATGCATGTATATTATTATATATGTAAAACCGCAAACCAATATCATTATTCACTGGTATTTGCTAAATTTTTGAGTTAATCGGGCCAGTGAAATTAGGAACATTTGTTTGTTTTCAATAATACTGCCCCATTTTTTCCCATAGGAAATAGTGTATTATGTACAACAATCAATAAATACCCTTAATAGATGGTTAAACAGAGCATCCACTGTATTCGCTTAATATTGCTCTATCTTGTTATTCATGACAGCATTATTTAATTTCTGAATGATATTTTGTTCCTGTTTTTGATCTGTAGATTCTCTTTGATAGTCAGATCTTCCTAATTGAGATCGTTAAGATGATCCACCATCAAAGAGATTGTCTCTCACAGGATCTCCTGGACTTCTGAATTATTTAAAGGAAATTTAGGCAGTCGACCAATATTAACCTACCAAAGGTTTACTGAACATGTTAACCTACCAAAGGTTTACTGAACATGTTAACCTACCAAAGGTTAACTGAACATGTTAACCTGCCAAATGTTTACTGAACATGTTAACCTGCCAAAGGTTTACTGAACATGTTAACCTGCCAAAGGTTTACTGAACATGTTAACCTGCCAAATGTTTACTGAACATGTTAACCTGCCAAAGGTTTACTGAACATGTTAACCTGCCAAATGTTTACTGAACATGTTAACCTGCCAAAGGTTTACTGAACATGTTAACCTGCCAAAGGTTTACTGAACATGTTAACCTGCCAAATGTTTACTGAACATGTTAACCTGCCAAATGTTTACTGAACATGTTAACCTACCAAAGGTTTACTGAACATGTTAACCTGCCAAATGTTTACTGAACATGTTAACCTGCCAAAGGTTTACTGAACATGTTAACCTGCCAAAGGTTTACTGAACATGTTAACCTGCCAAATGTTTACTGAACATGTTAACCTGCCAAAGGTTTACTGAACATGTTAACCTACCAAATGTTTACTGAACATGTTAACCTACCAAATGTTTACTGAACATGTTAACCTGCCAAAGGTTTACTGAACATGTTAACCTGCCAAAGGTTTACTGAACATGTTAACCTACCAAAGGTTTACTGAACATGTTAACCTGCCAAAGGTTTACTGAACATGTTAACCTGCCAAAGGTTTACTGAACATGTTAACCTACCAATGGTTTACTGAACATGTTAACCTACCAAATGTTTACTGAACATGTTAACCTACCAAAGGTTTACTGAACATGTTAACCTGCCAAATGTTTACTGAACATGTTAACCTGCCAAAGGTTTACTGAGAGAAACATGTAAACCAAAGGTTTACTGAGCGATAGATGTTAACCGACCAAAGGGTGACTTGTTATCATTACTTTATCGATTCATGGAAAATGAATACCACACTCCAAAATATGAATTTCCAATTAATTTCTCTCTTTATACATTTTCAATTCAATTTCGGAGTTATTTGTTCCCAAATTCACTGTTACATAGCAAACAATGCACTTTATCATTGTTATCATGACAGTGCATTGTACTTTCCGGTTGTGCTAATTATCTTCTGCATCATTTAGTTCATTAGCGTTGCCTGCCTGTCTGATCTAAATCCCTGGCTCTGATTTTAATGCCTACAGGTTATTATTCACAGACACTCTACGTCCAAATCAGCTACACACTTCCCACATAATAATTCTCTGTGAGGAAATACTGCTATAAATAGCCTACTGGGAATACGTCTATTCAGACTCTAATTCAACACTCACGATCATAAACAACATACGCTACATCTGTTTGTCTGTGAATTGGAGCAATGCAACTCAAGAACTATTACACCGAGTTATCTTCACAAATGTCTTTCTTTGAAAATTCTCATTGAAAAGTAATATAAGCTTGAAATTTATAATACTAATATGTCAAACTTATCTCCTTCATAATTATTTTCCTTATCTTTATTCGTCTGTCTGTCTTGCTCTAAGTAATATTCAGTAATTAGGCTAAATATGTTAACAAGTATTAGCAAGAATACCAGATACATAAACATAAATTACATAAATATTGATACTAATGAGAACACATTATTCTTATTCTAAACACTAGTTTCAGATACTATGTTTCTTGCTCTCCATTAAACATTCTTTATATGAAAAAACTATGCCTATTTATCACCTAGAACATTCCTAGCTATACTAGTCAGATAAATATAATAGTCTTTGTGACTAACTCTTTGGATCTAGATATCGTCTTTACTCTGACCTGAATGTAAACCACTCATGACGACCTCAAATTAATCATCTACAGGACCCAGTGACTAAGCCGATTACTATTTCACTTTCGTCTATGACCCTTTTTACTATTAAACAACATGGAGGATGATCTTTCTCTCCATTATCTATATAGTGTGTGTGGTCCACGGATCGGCATCAATCTATTGAGACTTTACTTCTAAATTGTTTATTTGATCATCATGTTCGAGAAAATTTGATTCATATTCATCAACACATGTTCCAAGATGCTAGGACAAGTTTACAAAGCTGGCCAATTTTCAGCTTGAAATCACCAGCTTTACTTTCTTTAAATGCAAGTCATTTCCATATTCATTCAGTTTTGTTTTGCGTGTGTACTTCATTATAGCTGCTATCAGCTGGTGGGGCTTAGACTAAAGTTATGGAAATCCTTGTATCAAGTCTTGATCTTCCGGTTGTTATTTTGGCACCAGTGCCCTGTTGTGTATCAGCTTAGCCCTAACTCGATTTAAAATGCTGGGCTTCAATTCGAACGGCAAACTCAGTCTTTATAGTAAATGGAAGCGTTTCAATTTCCTCTGTTGATTCAGTGCGATTGCTTAATGAAAATAAAATTGGGTGAATCGGAATGTTTGCTTCAGTTTGAAGGGTGTTATTTATTTGTTAAGAAATGTTATGGAGCTACTCGCTTGAAAAATAATAATGTTTGTTCATGTTATTCCGTTATAGTTTTTCAAAAATATACAACCTCTCTGAACCGATGATGTGAATTTCATCAGAATTCAACTATGAAGTAATAAGTTTTCTCATACGAAATCATATGTTTCTTGATGATATTTTTTATTGTTTTTATATCTTCGGAAAATAATCACTTTTTGAACATTTTCTACCATTTCTGTAAGATTTTATCCATAACTAATACACGGAGAAATATTTTGACTGAAGTCCCACTGAATTAGAGGACTGTAGAAACAAATAATTAATTTAGTTAATAAATTCCTTATGAATATTAATTATGAAGATTCTTGTTTCTGACTTCATTTGGTGAGAGACTCTGTGAACTTCATTCAATTGAATTCCAAAGACTTCACTGTGTGAACGTAGCTTCAAATCAAACTGCGTCTAATATTCATGAAATTATTTAAAATAATATGTTAGTAAATATTAATTATTCAACTCTTTTCGCCCCAAATTTTAATCTTCAGCGTGAAAAATAATGACAATTTTTAAAATACTCTTGTAACATATGGGTGAAAAAAGCATTAAAAAATCGTGAAAAAACAATGAAACAATTTATTCGTGAAAAAAACAATGAAACCGTTTATTCGTGAAAAAAACAATGAAACCGTTTATTCGTGACAAAAACAATGAAACAGTTTATTCGTGAAAAAAACAATGAAACAGTTTATTCGTGAAAAAAACAATGAAACAGTTTATTCGTGAAAAAAAACAATGAAACAGTTTATTCGTGAAAAAAATAATGAAACAGTTTATTCGTGAAAAAAATACAGTACGGAAAAATAAGAATAGTACATTAAAAATGTTTGTTATTTCACGGCCCCATTTAACTCAAAGGCTTTTATATTATAAAATATAACATAAAAGCTGTATAAGCCCCTATATATTAATTATTATATATATATAATTAAAATTATATATAATTAATTATAAATATAATTAAATCACAATTGTACCTAACTAATGTAACCGATATATTTGTGCTCAAACATTATATGGAAGAGCACGCATGTGTTTATCCGATCGTTTATGGAAGTTATCTTTAAAAAAAACTCATCAAATACATCACTTGAAAGGGACAAATATGTCACCTTTGTGCATAAATGGTTAATGAAATTTTTCATTTTAAATCACTGTATTTTCAGAGAAAATAGAGAGTTTATTATGTAACATAAATTTCATCGAACATCCGATAGATGGGACCTTATTTCTATTAACCTTTACAAAATGTAAGTTTGTATTCGTAAATAAGTAAGAAAAATATACAATTTATTAACTAATAAACTATATCTAATGTTATAATTTTAAATATTACACGTAAATATAGGGTAAGTTACGAAATATCGTTCAGTACTACATTTTCGGTCATATAAGAAAAAACTATATCAAAATTATTATTAGATAGCACTGTGTAATGATAATAATAAGATGTGAAACCGACCGATAATTCGTAACTTACCCCAGTTAGCGTTTTCATATTAAATAAAATTTCCTCTTCTTTATATGAAAAAATATATTACATTAGGTAATTAATTATTCTGATTTGATTATAAAACAAATGTTATATTTTACTCGCACACTCTTAATAAATATATGTTATAATTTATTTACTGTTATGTTGCGGAATAATAAACACTGATTTTATATTTCTTGTTATAATTCATTAGAATACCTTGTATAACATTTCATTCAACATATAATTTAATAATAGTTATTTCGTTTGACTAATTAATCCGGTGTAAGGACTTACGTCACGTTTAACATGAATGAATTATTTACACGTTTTATAGGTAAGGAAGGGTGGCAATTATATCACTATTGCAATTAATTGGTATTTATTTTAAGAGGATATCATACTGCTCATATATATGATATGCAATTATCTATTTAACATCATAACCAATAATAATTTAATTACATATATGATTATTTGACATTTATTTTAATTCAAATTACTAATAGATTATTTTGTATACCCGTTAAATACAAGTTTTCCTATCAAAATTTTTTTCATTACAAATTTAATTACCATTATTTTAATCAATGTAATTATTTGCCTGTCCCCCTTAGGCAAAGAGCCCCGGAGTCTGCAGTCCCTCTGTCCCGTGGGAGACCCGTTGATGCTCAATGATGACTCCAAGAGACCTTTCCTCTGCGGTAACGACCCCGGCAAACCAACCTGTCCCAGTCTCTACACCTGCAATGTAAATAAAGGTAAAAAAATTAAATACAATGTTTTTCCATCAAAAATAAGACTTTTCTCTTCAGTTATCAAATGTTCAGTGTTTCTTTCAGTAAAAAATATGTCTATTTTTAGCATTTCTTCTGATGTTTTAATTATTTTTATTCACTATTTAGTATTTACCAGTGAATATTTTCCTTTAAAAAAATTTAAAACAGCCTCGAATAGAAATTTCCAAGAAACTTTATATAACAGCTTTCAATTTATTCCAAACTAGATTACTTAAGCCAATTTAATTGTGAAGTCAATTTAAATGTTGAATTCTTGTTTCCAAGAAATAAGTTAATGGATTTAATTCCACTGCCTTTTCTCTAATCACTTTCATTACTTAGTGATGAGTAATTACATTACTTGTTCTCTCGAATTGTCTGGTGAAAGAAATGAATTGTCTCGAAACTTCCAGAACAGAAGCTCACAAGTTCAGTACAGTTTGTTCTACAGAAGCCTTCAGTCGTTTGTTCTTTGGGTTACAATCTTTGCTTTCGCAGATTGATGGCATTTGGAGGGGAAACTGTATAAAGGAATTATATAAAGGATACTGATTTCAAATATTTGATATGAATTGATTTTATTATCTATTTTAATTCATAGAGCTTCAAATGATAATTTGTATGAGATTTTATTTTCAATTTAAAATCTGTGACTTCATTTAGCTACCGGTTTTAAGTAACTTTTTTTTAGTTTATTTTAAAAAAAAATTTGTTTTATTTAAAACATGAGACTAATTCCTCGATTTGAAACATGACACTTAATTCTTCATTTGAAACATGAGACTTAATTCTTCATTTTAAATTCTAGTAACATTTCCATGAATTTTGTTGCCATGCAATATAATATCCATTGATGGTTTCATCTTTAGTGGAATGACCGAACAAAATTTAAAAATCATTGTATGTATTTTCTAATAACTAATGCTGTTTGAAAATATATTTCCGAGTTTCATCATTGAAATTTTAATTGGTTCACTAGCTACCTAATGAGGAATTGATGGTGGGGCCATAGAAGATTCAGAAGAGGCTTCTTTAATTATCTATGGCCCCACCATAACTTACTCTAAATTTAACTTTTTTACGTTCGCAAAATTGCAAAAGGTTATGTTTTGATCGAATTTATTTGTAATCTTTTTATTCAAGAAGTATTCAACAAAATTGTTTGAAATTTGATAGCACGATTGATCATTGCCCAGGAGCCATTCAATTAGATTTTGGAAGTGAAAGTCAAGGTCCTTTGTAACTAAAGGAATATTGGCTGGTCAAGGTCATTTATAAGCGGTGGCGAATGTATGCATTCTACGAAAACCCGTTCTACTTTTCTAATATTTTTCAATATACTATTTCTTTTTCCGCTTCAGGTCACGACTACGGAGTGTGTTGCACTAGCGCTGATAGACTGAACAAGGCAGGTAGCTGTCCCATCGACACACTGCCCCAGAAAACTAACACCAGTAGGGAAAACAAAAAACTACCAACATCCGATGTGAATGAACAGCTCCTGGCAGAGGTGGAGGCCATTGTTAAAGAGGAGGTGGAGGAGTTGAGGTGAGTGGAGGAGCTGAGGTGAGTGGAGGACTTGAGAGACTGGAGGAGGTGAGATGAGTGGAGGAGTTGAGGTGAGTGGAAGAGTTGAAGTGAGTAGAGGAGTTGAGGTGAGTGGGGGAGGTGATAGAATGGAGGAATTGAGAGAGTGGAGGAGTTGAGGTGAGTGGAGGAGGTGATAGAATGGAGGAATTGAGAGAGTGGAGGAGTTGAGAGAGTGGAGGAGTTGAGGTGAGTGGAAGAGTTGATAGAGTGGAGGAGGTGATAGATTAATTGAGAGTTATTTCTGAATCACTGATGTAAGCGAAGCCATTAAGCAATAAACTTCTTCCTTCCCTTGTTGTTTGGACGAAATTCATGATTGTGAATAAATGTAAATAGTTGAGAAATATATTTTAGCAGTTCGTGATATGGACACACATTATAATCACTTAAAAAGTTAATTATTCTTATTTATAGGCCACATAAGTAATTTAATAAACAGATAAATTACGGTGCCTACAGTTCATAATATAGAGACATGCTATATAAATGTCCGTTCTGCCAAATGCTTTTCCTTCAAATGTCCGTTTGGTCAATTATCCGTTCGGTTAAATGTCTTCCGGTCAACTAATTGGTATATATCATGAAAAAAAATTTCATTTTAATAACACAGCAGACTTAAAATATTATCAATCTGCGAGATGCTAAAATAGTCTTCATTCCCCTACCTCCAAATGTGCCTCTCTTCACCAGATGCGGTGTGAGTTGCAGTCACGATCTACAGTGTCCCTCCACTCAAAAATGCTGTCTATCTGAGATATGCGGTCAGCACTGCATACAGCCTGCAAACTTAACAGGTAAGCATACTCTTAAGGGCCGTACACACGCAGGGTTTTTTAAGTCTTTCCTCCAGACTTTTTGCTAAGCTCCTCCTACTTTTTCCACGAGAATATAAGAAAAATCAATATAATTATTATTTATTTTAGTTGGTATATTCTTATATTCTCGTGGAAAAAGTAGGAGGAGCTTAGCAAAAGGTCTGGTGGAAAGACTTAAAAAACCCTACGTGTGTACGGCCCTTCACAGGTGAGTTAGCATATCTACTTTGTATTTAAGTCAGCATAAATTAATTGATTAATAGGTAATTATTTTTCAACAAAGTGCTGATGCATTCACCGATCTAATTGTAGGGGTAATAAACATCAATTCCCGAATACGACAAATGTACCAATTAAAAATATCTCAGCTATGCATTATTAAAGAAAGTTCGAGGTATAAAAATCAATGAAAATTCATCTATTCCTTGGATGAGAATTTTACGTACGGAAATTTTCTACTTTGGAAATAGTTTTATGCATTGATTTTTTTTTCTTTCGATAATTCATGGCATTTGGTAATTGAAACGTAACCCAATCTATTGAATTATCTGAGACAGTGCAATCAACTAATTGAAATTAATTCAAATTGACATTTTAACTGACTGAAGGCTTCATTTGTTACCTCATTTTACTATTTGGACTTCGGTCTAATCCTGTCTGTGACCATTCGAACTATTCTGAATCGAATACCAGAAATAAATGGGCTTCGATTCGAGTCTGCTGTCGAAATAATTGGATTCGTACACTACATTTCGAAGCGTTAGGAAACCCTAAATATTCTCCATTCCTGTCGAATTCCTTGCTAATTAAAATGAGCCTAAAATAACGAAAATGATTTGACTCATTCCGAAATTCCTGATTGAGGCTTGGTTCCTGAATGGCTCTTTGGTTTAATTCTTCGAATTCTTTCAATTCATTCGTCACGTTAATTCGTTAACATCGATCAGTTTTCCTGAAGATTTTTTTTTTCTAAGATCAATATTATAATCAAATTAGAGATAAACTGTTCTTTCTCCCCTTCGGTAATTTTAGGGTAAGTATGTGCAGTCCGATAAAGAGTTTCCCTAGATTGTTTTTCGATTTATCCTAACGAGTTATTGAGTGCGCATCTAATCTTCTTCGCCAAATAAGCAAAGATTCACTTAATGTGGGGAGATGTAGTCTGGAGGAAACTGATGGAAATAAGAAAATAAGGAAGATAATGATTATTGTTCTGAAAAAGAACATTAGAATAATGTACCGTCCAGTATCTTCAGTGATGATTCGTATCAATTGTTAGATAGCACACTAATGAACTTAGAAGTTAAACATCTCTATCAACAGATAATAAAGTAATTGGAGATATCTAATATATTTCTATTTGATAATATTATTATTCTATTATATATCATAACCCACTAAAAAGAACTTACATTTCCCTTAGAGTTGAGCTCAAATTAACAACCTATTTATTTTTAAAAATTTTTCATTGTCTTCACGTTACATCTCTCGGTATTTAATTAATTCTACTGTTAATGCAAACATTATATTGATAAATATTAATATAGTTACTTCTTTCATTATATACCTAGTTTTCTCATTGTATTCCCCTCATTGCATGCCTATTTTCCTCATTACATGTCTATTTCCCTCATTGCATGCCTATTTCTCTCATTACATGCCTATTTCTCTCATTACATACCTATTTCTCTCATTACATGCTATTTCTCTCATTACATGCCTATTTCTCTCATTACATGCCTATTTCTCTCATTACATGCCTATTTTCTCTCATTACATGCCTATTTCTCTCATTACATGCCTATTTCTCTCATTACATGCCTATTTCTCTCATTACATGCCTATTTCTTTCATTACATGCCTATTTCTCTCATTACATGCCTATTTCCCTCATTACATGCCTATTTCCCTCATTACATGCCTATTTCTCGCCTTACATGCCTATTTCTCGCCTTACATGCCTATTTCTCTCATTACATGCCTATTTCTCTCATTACATGCCTATTCTCTCATTACATGCCTATTTCTCTCATTACATGCCTATTTCCCTCATTATATGCCTATTTCTCTCATTACATGCCTATTTCCCTCATTACATGCCTATTTCTCGCCTTACATGCCTATTTCTCGCCTTACATGCCTATTTCTCTCATTACATGCCTATTTCTCTCATTACATGCCTATTTCTCTCATTACATGCCTATTTCTCTCATTACATGCCTATTTCTCTCATTACATGCCTATTTCTCTCATTACATGCCTATTTCCCTCATTACATGCCTATTTCACTCATTATATGCCTATTTCCCTCATTAAATGCCTATTCTCTCATTACAGGCCTATTTTCCTCATCACATGCCTATTTTCCTCATTACATGCCTATTTCTCTCATTACATGCCTAAATCTCTCATCGCATGGCTATTTCCCTCTTTACATGCCTATTTCTCTCATTACATGCCTATTTCTCTCATTACATGCCTATTTCTCTCATTGCATGCCTATTTCTCTCATTACATGCCTATTTCTCTCATTAACATGCTATTTCTCTCATTACATGCCTATTTCTCTCATTACATGCCTATTTCTCTCATTACATGCCTATTTCTCTCATTACATGCCTATTTCTCTCATTACATGCCTATTTCTCTCATTACATGCCTATTTCTCTCATTACATGCCTATTTCTCTCATTACATGCCTATTTCTCTCATTACATGCCTATTTCTCTCATTACATGCCTATTTCTCTCATTACATGCCTATTTCTTTCATTACATGCCTATTTCTCTCATTACATGCCTATTTCTCTCATTACATGCCTATTTCTCCTCATTACATACCTATTTCTCTCATTACATGCCTATTTCTCTCATTACATGCCTATTTCCCTCATTACATGCCTATTTCTCGCCTTACATGCCTATTTCCTCATTACATGCCTATTTCTCTCATTACATGCCTATTTCTCTCATTACATGCCTATTTCTCTCATTACATGCCTATTTCCCTCATTACATGCCTATTTCTCTCATTACATGCCTATTTCTCTCATTACATGCCTATTTCCATCATTACATGCCTATTTCCATCATTACATGCCTATTTCCATCATTACATGCCTATTTCTCTCATTACATGCCTATTTCCCTCATTACATGC